>PVKA01000712.1:0-181453 GCA_004027165.1 Ctenomys sociabilis
TTAAACTATAAAGGGCTGGTATAAAGTTCGGTGTGAAGCCTCTGGGTTCAAACCACCATTTATTCAATAAAGTAAATTGAATAAATAAAGTGCTTTCCAGAAGCACAGCCCCAGCCCTGCAGCCGCCTCTGCGCTCCTGCCCGACTCTTTGCCAGCTGTCTCCTTCCTGTGTCTGCATCCAGGATACTCTTTGCACACTAGCAGGGCTTCCTCCACCTTCCTCTTCTGCCTCGTCTGAAGGGTGGCTCCCCGGCCCAACACTCAACTCACATCCGGACACCTTGCCTTGACACCTGCACCGCTGATCCTGGCCTGCGACCCTCACCTGGTGCCCACCGGCACTCCCAGCCCCTGTCCCCATCACTGAGCCTCTGCAGTCTGGCCTGAATATTGATCTGCTGAAAGTCGGCTTGCCTGAGGTCCTGCAGTGAAGTTAAGTCCTGGGGGAGGGATGGCAAATCACTGTCCCTCAGTAAACTGACACATTTCCTGCCTTTGAACTTGGAGAGTGTGGGGGACTTGACCACCGTGGTCCTCTGTGACCAGTTATGACCGCATTTTCTTGCCTCAAACAGGAAACGCAGAAAGTAAAGAAGAAGATGGGGCTCAGTCCCCGCTCTGATGTTGCTGGAAGAGTGAATCCAGGCAACTTCCTCTCCCTCTCGCTCTGCCTCTCCCACTTTCAAAATAGCGATAACACAATGGCTCTTGTAGAGTGACCAGGCCTGGTACCTGCCACTCTCCTGTGAGATCCTGGGCCAGGAGTTAGCTCTGGTCACACTGTAAACACAAGTATATGCAAGCCATCAAGGGTTCTGTTGAGGTTTTCCCATAAACACTGTAACTCAGAACCCTGCAAGTGGAGAGACATTAAGACTGGAGAAAGGGGTTTCAGAATTCCTAAGAAATATTAGGTGAGCCTCTTCAGTGATGCCACCTTCTGAGGCAATCAGTCCCATGGCTTGCTGTGACCTTTACACAAGGCTTACCTGTCTGGGTCACCTGGAGTCAGCTGAGCTCTGTCATAATGCATACGTTGAGCCAACTTGAAAACTGACAAGAAGTTTAACTCAGCAAAGAGCCAGGATCCTCAGTTTGTAAACGCCTTCATCCTGTGTAACAGGAGGGCAGGGAGCTGGGGTGAATGCTGCACCTGCCTCACTCTTGCTGCTTTTGAGGTTTTCTGCTGCCTTGAACTGTTACCCTCTGCCATGCCACCCTGCTCGGAGGCCAGCTCCTTATGAACTGAAACCTCCACAAAACTGGAGCTAAATAAACCTTTCCTACCTTAATTTTGAGTGTTGGGCATTTTGTCTCTCTCAGTAAGGAGACAAAAATAACTAAAACAGGTCCCAGGGAGCTACCTGTGGTTTTTAGGGACCACCTCCCTGTGAGGGACCCCATTTCTTCCACTTGCCAGTGCAGAGTAGCATGAACAGGACCGGCCAGCCAGCTGCCCCAGCAGCAGGAGTCAGGCGCCCCCCTGTGGCCCGGCAGACCCCAACATCCAGACCTGGGCCAAGCACTCCTGGGCCTTCCTTCTCACAGGAATTTTGTAGTCGGCGTCAAGGAAGAACCACTGTCTCCAGGGAACAGCATCCCTGAGTTGAGGGTTGGGGTGCTGAGGGACACCACCTAGCAGCAGCCAAGCACAGCCCGCGTGATGGCACAGCTGGGGATAGAATGTGAGGAGGGGAGGATGCACTGGCGTCTCCCGCTACTCTGGAACAGGTAGGGCCAAAGCTTCGCAATAGTCATGAGATAGCTCATGAGCTCTGTGTCATAAGGATCTAAGCCAAAGTCTGGGTGACAGTCTTCCAGGAGGTGTAGTAGAAAATGCAGTGTGTGCTTACAGTGTTTCAAAATATTGGTTACAGTGAACTAGATATTGCCATGATTCCCCCAAAAATCTTCCCCTCACTTGGAACACATTTGCCAGTTCTTTCTTTCTTCATGAGGGTTTTTAGTTGTAATCATGGCTGTGTCAGTGTCCTGAGTCATTGGAAACGAAACATGGTTCTTTCATGATCATTTCGGCCTTGGGAAGAGCCAGAAGCCACAGGGCACCATGTCCATAAATATGGGGCTGGGAGGGGAGGGAGAAGGGCGAGGGGTCCATCGTGATGTTTTTGCCAGCCAGCCCTTGGCTCTCAGCAGCAGCTGTCATTGGATTTTTTTTAATTATCCCTCATAAAGATGCCCAGGAAAGAGGATGCCCAGAACTGTCAGGAGGTGGCCAGGATGGTGGGATAGGCAGGCCTGGAACCAGGGGAGCATGCTGAGGGAGATTCATGGCAATGCATCTTTTAATATACTACATTTTTTATATCTAAGCCATAGATTTTATTCAACTCTTGTATTCCACCTGAGGCCCCTGGGCATCTTCATTCCTTCTACTCATCTGTGACAGGGCTGATGGCTCTGAGCAGAGGCACAAGCTGAGGGGCCCAAGCTCTCCAGACACACAGTACTGCATGACCCTATAGCCTGACCTCAGCCCTGGTCCTTATTCAGCCCATCCTCCAGCCACTGCCCAAACGAGGAGCACAGATGTGATGTAGCCAGAAGGAGACACACACAGAGCAGGTAGCTTCTAGTCAAAACTCTGACCAAAGGAATGAAAATGACGTGGGCAGACCTTCTGCTTGAACCACATGGCCATCAATCACCTGTCACCCTGCTGCCTGCCTGGGACAGAGCATCCCTCACTGGCAGTGACAGGCAGAGCTGTGCTATCCATGGTGGGCATTGAGCAGCTGATACCTGGTTCCAGCCAAATACCAAGAATATGAGAGCCTTCAGAGGAGGCTCACACAGCTCACAACCTGCTGTTGGGTTCACAGTAAGTGGAGGGACAGAAAGGTTAGAGCACTGGCTTAGAGACGCACAGGACATCAGTTCATGGGGCACCCTGGGATCTCAGAGCCGCACTCTCCTGGGCCATTTGTCTAGTACTCACGACCAGCCCTGGCCAAATCATGGATCGGCTGAGCTGCTCCCTGGCCATCTCCCTGGAGCTCAGTGCCCAGCTGGAAGCAGCTGCGGAGCTTGACCAGACCACGCCCTGTGGCTTCAGGCAGCACCAGCCCTTTTCCTCTCCAGGCATTCAATGACGAGCGGCCACACGCCTGGCAGCCGGTGCTGCCCCTTCTGCATCCTACGAAGGGCGTGAACTTTGACAGATTTTCAAATGTGTAAACTCCAACCTCGAGTGTTGGCTGCAAGCCCTTTCCTTTCTCATAGCTGCCAGTCTGTGATCCACAGATTCCATGGCAGTGATCAGATGAATGGAAGGAAAAAGGACAAGGATGTCTGTTCACATTTGAGCAAGAGCACCCAAGAACCAGCAACGTGCAGGTGGCAGGAGCTGTAGTCATACCTTGGCCAGGGCTTCCTTGGGCGGAAGACCCAGTAGCCTCATTAGCATGGTTTTAGGGGGCAAGATGCCTATATCCGAAGTTGGCAGATGAGCCCGTGTGCAAAGGGAGAGAAGCACCTGGATTAGAATAAGAAAACGATTAATGTTTGGAGCACACCTTGAAGTTAATTTCCAAGAACAGTGGGCAGGCTGGGATTGTTAAGCACAGTTTTATACAAAATGAGATTTTTCAGGGGCCAGCCAGATATCCCAGTGGGCTAAAGCACCTGCTTAGGCAGGGCACAGTGGCCAGGATTCGACTCGATCCCTGCCAGGCCATGCCGGGACAGCCTCTGGGGCACACTGAGGCGGCAACCAAGACTGGAAATGGTGGTGCGAGCCTGTAATTCCAGCTCTTGGGAGGCTGAACACAGGCAAATCACAACAAGTTCAATCTGTATAATGAGACCCTGTAGACCCTGTACTAAATACAAAAAAAAATTTGAGATTTTTTTCAACTTTGCGTGGAAGAGACCTTAGTTCGTGGCCTGAGGGGAGCAAGGCATCTACGCAATCCCCAGTCTATGGCTCTCACGTCTTTGGTTCCTACAGGAATCAGCTCTCGGTCACAGCGTTTCCTGAAACTGAGAGTGGAGGAGGAGTGGGCAGCGAAGGCCAGGAGTGGCCCTGGGACAGTGCCTGGGACACAGAGGTTGTCCAGACTCAGCCTGTTAATACACAGGTGATCAAAATCACAGTGAACGTTTACATTCTTTTTCAAAATCTAGTAATAGTGACGAGTGCTACGGATGCCCTCAGAACACCACTCCCTGTTCTGAACATGCTGGCCCCATGATTCCCGCTACACTCTGGGGCAGTGGTGAAAGTCCTCTTTCGGGAGGGTCTTCATGAGATATGATCAAAAAGATGGTAAGTGCTGTTGCTGAGTGCCATCCAGTGGAAAGACAGGCTCGGAAAAGCATGACACGGTGTCCTCATCCACACTGTTCACCGGATCTCGCACCACATGACTTCTGACCCCAGTGTCAAGATGACCAGGAAAAGGAAATGTTTTCAATCAAATCAGCACATGA
This sequence comes from Ctenomys sociabilis, assembly GCA_004027165.1. Classification (NCBI taxonomy): domain Eukaryota; kingdom Metazoa; phylum Chordata; class Mammalia; order Rodentia; family Ctenomyidae; genus Ctenomys; species Ctenomys sociabilis. The sequence continues at coordinate 4,453 of PVKA01000712.1, forward strand.
AGGCAGCCACCACAATCGCTCAGGACTTGCAGAACTGCTCCAGAAAGACATGGATGGCAAGAGTGTGTTTAAAGCTGGGGTGTGCTGAGACTGCGATTGAGACTGGGTGTGACAGTGCATGTCTGTAATCCCAGAGCTCAGAGGGCTGAAAACAGGAGGATCACTGAGTCCCATCTGTGTAGTGAGACCCTGCAGACACTGTACTAAATACATTTAAAAAAGAAAAACGCCCAGGGAAGTGTTCAGAGTGGGATTCATGACAACGTGACTCTTACTGTAGTAAATATTTAAAAATTTAAACTTTTATCATAGGTTTTGATCACCTCTAACATAAACTGGGAGGTTGCCTGGCTTTGGCTCTGAAGGCCTTTCACATTCTAAGCTTTGTCTTAGACACAGGATGATATCAAGATCCTAAATGAGAGGGAAAATTAACCTTAGTTCTCAGAGACACCAGGTCTGAAATTTGGGAGAAAAAATAGGAAACATTAGTTTCAAAGTTTGTAATTAGGCTTTGAAGGAAAGGAGAATTTGAAATTTAGCTAAAACTGAGAAAATATGCAGTAGGTCTGCACCCTGTGACATTTATAGCACACAATAAAATAGGGTCTAAAGGGAGCTTACAGCCCACTGTCTTGTTCTACAGAGCGCCTGGTGGCATAGCAGAGTGTTAGAGCGCTTGCCTTGCCAGCCTGCGCAAGGCCTTGGCCTCCGTCCCTAGCACTGGGGGATGAAAAGTGGGTTAGTCTGAAGCCTGATCCCTTCCTTATGACGCTGCGTATTATCTGAATGATGGCATCTTTTAGGTGAGCCATTCATCAGCAATTAAAATAATTCCTTCATATATTACAGAAAAAGAAGAAGAGGGAGAGGAAGAGGAAGAGGAAGGAGGAGGAGGAAGAGGAAGGAAGAAGAGGAGAGAGAAGAGGAGGAGAGAGAAGAGGAGGAGAGAGAGGAGGAAAAGGAGAAGGAAAGAAAACCTCTCAAACAGGACCTGGTGAGATAGCTCAATAGAATAAGCATTCGTCTGGCAAGTACAGGGTCTTGAATTCAATTCCTGGTACCACACACACACACACACACACACAGAGAGAGAGAGAGAGAGAGAGAGAGAGAGAGAGAGAGAGAGAGAGAGAGAGAGAGAGAGAAGAGAACAAGAAGAACAACAAAATAAACTTCACAGACAATGTACAAGACCGCAATCTGATCACTTACCATGGCAAGGGTATTAGAGCTTATTTTCTCATATACAAGATTTCTCTCTACAATTCTCTCCACATAGAGAATCAAAGTATGATAATTATTGTTTCCACTAAGTATGATCTCATGAGATGGGGCCAGGTTATTTACATAAACTTAGTAAGAATTGTAACTGACCACACAGGCCTTTTGAAGTTTTCTTATCTGGAACTTTCTAAAGACTCACAGACGGGACATTCAGAGGCCACTGAGGTTAAGAAGCCAAGCCAGATACTTCCACCAGACTTCAGGAGCAGCACCTTTGGATTCGGGTAAATTCCTCTCCTCTTGAGAAGCCCTAAAATACTTTGCCCTGCCAGAGCCTTCTCAGTCTTTCTGAATCACCTGGAAGGTAGACAAAACAAATTTTTTCCAAGAAAGCTTACAGGTGTCGACTCCAAAATGTCAACCTTAGTTCCTTGAAACTGGTCACATCTTGTTCTGTGTACTTCATTCCCGAATAAGACATTCTAATCTAGGACCTGTTTGGGTATGTGTCTCCAGTTGTGGCTGATGACAGGAAAAGATTCTTAGTAAACCTGCACAAATAATTGTTCTACTGTGAAAACAGAACCATGTGGTAACAGCTCCAGACTCTAGAAGGGTCAAGTAGGAAGAGAGGAAATATGAATTTTAATTTTTTATTCATAAACTATAATATAGTAAGTTATTATTACTTATAAGAAAGATAAAAGGGACTCTGAAGTTTCTCAAAAATAAAATTTTAAACAAGAGGCAATAGTCCAGACAAAGCCATAAAAATTACCATCATTGTTCATGACCACCCTCAGTGTCATGTAACTAACTCTTGTTCAGCTTCATTGTGAGCTGGCAGAATTGTGACTCCTCGGCTTCTGCACTAGAGCTATGGAGACCCTGGCCCAGGCCAATGGGACACTATCAAAGGGGCTAAGACTTCACCATGGAACCTGGGCCCCCAGCATGGCTGCTGTGGTCCACTCCATGGGTTCCTAGATCGCTCCTTCTAAGGAAGACAAAGCCCTTTCCTCATTGGTAGTTGTGAGGGTTCATGATTAAAGGTTTGGTGGGTTTATTATACAAACACACAGTTACACCAGGTGTAGTGGTGCATGCCTACAATCCCAGCACTTTGGAGGCTGAGGCAGGAGGATCTCTGAATTCAAGGCCAGCCTGGAGTACAGTTAGCTCTCAGCTAGTCTAAACTACACAGGGAAAGCCTGTCTCAAAAACAATTGACAAGGAGATTGGTTTTCTCAGGGGACAGCTAACATTTCAAATACAAACTGGGATGTGGGTATAATCCTATTCTAAGGCATATCCCAGGAAGCCGAGACTTTGAGAAACTTTCAGAGCTACATATAACCTGGAAAGGTTATGTCCATGAACTTATCCATACACAGATAACCAAGGACGGTTATGCGTCTCCTACAGGCAATGCTTCTTCCCTAACTTCACCAGTATAATCAATTTTTGATAATTAATTTCAATACTTCTCTTCACAAGGTGAAATAACAGTTGAAGATTCTTCAGAGATCTCTGGGAAATCAAAAGGTCAAAATAAAATAAATATTTATTTTTGTTTGTTTTTGCCTTTTTTTGGCAGAACTGGGGATTGAACTGAGGCCCTTGTGCTTGCCAGGGAAGAGCTTATTCCACTGAGCCATCTCCCCGGCCCTGGTTTTATTCTTAATACAGGGTCTCACTACCCAGCTCGAACTCACAGTGATCCTCCTCTCTTAGCCTCCCAAGCACTGCATCACCACATCCAGTTTTGGGACAGGCATGGTGTGAGGTTGGCATGACATGCGATCCTGGGTTCAAACTCAGGTCCTTGTACTTGCCAGACAGGTACTCAGACTGCCAAGGTATCTCCCAGCCAGGATGAAATAAATATTTCCCTAAGGGTTTGATATTAGGAAAGGAATATCAGTAGTACTTAAATATATGAACCACATCACATTTCCCATTATACAGAGGTGATGGCACACACCTGTGTCCTAGTCCTGGGAAACTGAGATAGGAGGATAGCTTTGAGTTCATCCAGCTTGAACTAGACAGTAAGATCCTGTCTCAGAAAACCAAATACAGATAGATCAATAGGTAGAAAATAAAATTTAAAAGTTCAACATGTGTGTAACAAAATATTCACAGCTTTGAATATTTGTTTACATAGGATCATAAACCATTGTGAAATAATACTTAGTTTTTTGTTTAACTGAAGTGACAGCAAAAGATTTAAAACTAAATCTAGGCGATAATATGACTTTTAAAAGACAAACAAAACAACTTAGCTCTTTTCAACAGTGAGAAAACTGTCTCCTAATTAACCAAGCATGTGATCAAGGCAACAGGGAACACAGGAAATTACTATGCTAAGACATTGAATGTTTGTTTCCTGGAAAGATTACTCAAATGTGGAAGGAAAATCTTTTCAAAGTTTGAATTAAGAACAAACTAATAAACCAAGAAAAGTTTGTTTATTGTTTTAAAAGAGAAACAACAAAACTTTAATTTTGCAATTAGCAATATTGCCACTAAAGTTCATCTGAAGAAATTTTTTATAAACATTCCCAACCCACCCTTAAGCCACTTTGGCAACAGAACACAAAGTTCTATTTATTATTTATTTATTTATTTTTAGAAATTTTCTACAGTTTTTTTTTATGCCCTCATTATTCTGAGTATACCAGTCTATTTAATTTAACAAAATTGCTCTCTCTTTTTATTCTAACAAAAATGTATGCTGTGTAGCTTGTAGATTTTTGTTATAAAGACTTTTATTTTACTTCTTACGATGTCTAGTAGTTTCAGTTGCATCTACTGATTATAATTAATTTTATCATTAGTAGTCTTTATTTTATATAGAAAATTATAACTTTGACTATAATTGTAAACTGTTCTATCCCATCATTCTGCAATGATAGAAAGACCTATGAATACTCTTTCATACATTTCATATGCTTTCTTTGTTAAAAATTTTCATTTTGGCCCCTCAGATGTCTATTCATAAATCTAGATATTTTTATCTTTTCTTTAAAAGAACCACACGTATTTCAGCTTAAACTTGCATTTAGTAATAAATGTCATAAAACTTTCTTACTCAGAAATAATATGTGTATTTAATACATGTTCATCACTTTAAGTTTGTAAGTCACTAGAGAACCACAAACACTATTTTTAAACAGACCTAATGCAAAGTGTAATTACTGAAGAGTCGGCTCAAAAACTTTATCTCTCTTGTATCAGTTCAATTTATATTCTTAGCAATCATACTTAGGTTATTCCTGAAATCTCATAAGATATGGTATTAAAAGAAAGTCACTCATGACCCCTATCATCTTAAGACCTTGCCCGGCTATTTTTACAATATGTACACTAGGAAAACATCAAAAAATATCTAAAAAAACTAAAGTGATGAACCTAAACATACATATTTATTTGTTCTTCTCCTACACTTGATATCCATAAAGCTATGGGTTAAGTGATTCTTTTATTGTATTTTGTACTTTAGGGTTGGATTTTGAATTTTTTAAATTTTTTTAAGTATCTAGTCAATATAACAGAAATGGATTTGGTTAGCAAGGAAAACTGTGTATGTTTGCATTATTCTTACTGCTCATAATTCAAAAGACTATTTTAGTAAACCATTTTTATTAAATCAACAATACCAAACTGGTCTTGTTGACCAGGTTTAGCCAAATCAAGTGATCATATCATTTGGGTTAGCTCCTATATTCCTGGAGGCGATTAGTAATAACTGTTACTTCTCTCTAAGACTGCTAAAATAAAACTTCTTTAAGGACCTTTAGAAGTTAATTTGGTAATACTACTGGGAAATGGGAAAAGATCATGTATGTATAACATGTATACATATAGAGAGACACAAATTGGAATTTTATAGCTTTCACTGTAAAATCATAACCCCAAATCAGGCATTAACACAAGAAAGCAAAACTCATTGGTTTATGTAGAAGCTGGTTCTTATCTTGGCCTCACTTAGTAATTTTATCCAAATTGTGTTTCTGGAAGATAAAACAAGTTAAGGTTACCTGCTTAACACAAGGGTTGTAATTTCCTACCAATACTTTAAGAGGAGACTTTGAAGATTTTCTTGGCTCTAGTACATAATCTTTGAAGGATCTGAACTAAGTTTGAGATGAGAGATGGAAAGTGCAACAATTGGCTCTGGGTATTGCAAAGGCCCTATAGGAGGACAAAATATTTAACCTTCTTAAGAGTTCCTGGGCAGGAGTGTAGGGGTGTAAAGCCCCAAGGATCTGGAAGATTAGGAAGAGAAAAGTCTCGGGAGAACCAATGAGGGAGATGTAAGTTTTTATAAATAGGTCATTGAAGCTTTGAATAACTCATGTAGGCAGAAAGAAAATGGCCAAAGCCAGCCTCCCGGTGGTAGTGCAGCAGCAGTGATTTGAGGAGGTGGGTTTCAGTTCTCTAAAAGCTTCCCATGACAGAAGCCAGGTCAAGTGGGGAGGTCAGAGAGTCCCTGTGGTAAAATCCAGGGAAATCTTTCAGCACCAGCTCTCAGCCCAGGGTTAGGCTTGGGACTTGAGCCCTACTGCAGGGAGGGAACTCATTTTAAATTCAACTTGGACAAATAAGCCTTTTCATTTTTTAACCCAGGCCCTAAAAGCAGACCCACAGACAACACAGAAAATGGAACCCTCATATAAGGTCAACCCAAAGTCAATGACAATGCAAGAAACCACACTGTCACAGGCAGCCGAGGCCATGAAGAAGAGAGTGTACATCTGGACCTTCTCAAGGCAGCTAGGGTTGACTGGTAAGGAGTAGTGCACCTCTGTCTCCAGGTCCCTGAGCACACTGCATGCCACTGCTGAATGTTGATCCAGTGAACTATACCTTGACCAGGTGCAAACCAGAGAGAAGATTCTCAGAAGAGCAGCCTCTCAAGATACAAAATCGAGATGGAAGCCTAGCCTTGTCCAGTTTTATTCGTGAACAATAGATTTACAGGAGCTCTCATGAATTTTTTTTCTTGTGATTCAGCTTGTTTTGATAGAACAGAGGCACAACTGCTACCTGTGGTGCAGGCCCTGGCATCCCAACAGCTAGTTCTAAGCAACATTTCTGTGCTGTACATCTAGAGAAGACTCCATAGGAGGATCTCATCAGCTACCTCCTGAGTATGCAAAGGGTCTTGACCGTATCGACTTCATTGCCAGACCTACCGAGAAGCAAAGGTTTCCTCCATCATCTTTGGGCTATGTGATTTGCAGGGTACACACAGGTTTATTAGATCCATGTGGGAATACCTGAGCAACTAGCTAAGACTGGCATGTGCCATCTTTACTGGAAGGCATGTGATAGTCTTCAGAGGATGGAGGACTTCAAGAGGCTTCTCTGAATATCTGAAATATCCAAGACCAGTGCACTCTGAGACTGGAGGCTTCTCAGGTTGAGGCGTGTGTGGACCAGCCAGCTTGGTCTCCTACAGCTCTGCCCTAGTAAGTGCAGGTGAGATGTCTTTCTATGTCCTGTCTTGGGATTTTGATCCCTGCAAAGAGAGAGAGAGAGAGAGAGAGAGAGAGAGAGAGAGAGAGAGAGAGAGAGAGAGAGAGAGGGGATGGCCAGTGTGGAGCTAGTAGATTAGTAGATGGCCAGGCTCCTACTTGCTCATACTTCTCTTTCCCTTTCCTCATGTATACCCATGGCACTGATCTGTTTGTTGTATTTCTTTATGCCATACATTATATGTCTGCAATGCATATTAGACACGTTTGTTGTGGGGAACTGGTACATGTATATATCTCCTCTTGATCTTTGCTTTTCCTGCTCCACCCCATCCTGCTGTCTCCACCTTTCTGTGTCCCCTTCCTATCTCCTATTTCTAGCTCCCTGTTTCCTACTATCTTTCATTTTATTTTTCAAATGACTTACACGTAGGAGTTTTCAGTTAAGAGAAACCATGAGATATTTAACCTTCTGTCTCAGATTTATTTCACATGGTATTATGGACTCCAGGCAAAACTATTTTCCTATGAATGACCCAACTGTATTCTTCTTTATCTATCCATACATATGTATGTGTATTTTCTTTATCCATTCATCTGTAGATAGGCATTATAAAGTACTTCTGAGCTATTATGAGCTGCAGGGCTCTAAACATGGGTAGGTACCTATCACAACAACTCTTATTTCTTTATTTTTTTTATTTTATTGAAGTACAAATATCAATCAGACAGTTTCAAGACACCTTAACAAGACAGATTCAATAAATTAATACATTGCAAATTGTTTTCATAATGTTTTGGTATCATACAAGGTGCATACATGATATTATATTTACAGATATTATTTTAGCAGATATCTCTTATCAGTGAATTAAGAGTGTAGCTGCTTACTTATCTTATTTTTATACCTGAATTATATCAAAAATTCAATAATTATTTTCCTAGTGGGTGACCATAGTACTAGAAGCCGACATAATATCCTGTCCAACCACCAATAGTGCAGATCATGCCTCTTATAGGATTATGTAGAAGCACAGCATTATCTATCCCAACTGTACTGTCTATACACACACATCATGATTTTTTCTTTCTATACCCCTTCCTTTGTCTACACCTGTCAAAGGTGGGCACTCCATTGACATTCAACTAACTTAGGTGCTTGGACTCGACACCACAATCCAACACAGTCCAGCATTCCACAACAAGAGCAAACTGGTCAAGCATTGGCCATGACTCATCCACATGGATGACACAGACAAAGAATCTACAGAATAATGTATAGGACTATAACATAAACCCTGAGAGAACTTCACTGACCACATAAGAAATATAAAGTTCATGTGTTGGCATATAAGTCTTGATCTATCTAGGTCTTAACCATCCAGCAGAAAAGTATAAAAATGAAGTATACATCGTGGGGCCATAATATTAAGCTGAGCTGTAAATGGCTATGGTCGACAACTTCTTTGAACCACAACTCTTTCAAGAAGTTACCCAGCTGAGGCACAGCTGTGGTAAATGATGTTTCTAGTTTTAGGTTTTGTGAAGAGTCTCCGTAATGATGCCCTCAGTAGTTGCGTGTATTAGTTTATATTCCCACTCAATAACAATGTAGGATTCCTTTTTTCTCACAAGCTCACCAGCATTTGTTGGTTTTCTGTTCTTAATAATGGCTACTCTTACTGGAGAGATATGGAATCTTAGTGTTATTTTCACTTTCAGAGTTGTTGAACATGTTTCATGTATCCATTGGCCATTTATTCTTCTTTTGAGAAATATTTATTTATTTCAATTGCCCATTTTTCATTGAGTACTTTTATTTTGGGAGGGACTCATTTTCTTCCTTTTACTTCTTTATATATTCTAGATACTATTCCTGTATCTGCAAAGCCACTATCAAAATATGTTCCCTGTTCTATAGATTGGCTCTTCATTTTATTATTTGTTTTCTTTCCTGTACAGAGGCTTTCAAATTTGGTATAATCCCATTTGTTGGTTCTTGGTGCTACCTTCATTTCTTATGCAACTGAGGCTCCATTCTGAAAGCCCTTGCCTATGCCTATGTGTTAAAGAGTTTAGCTGTTTCATTTTTTAGTAATTCAGTGTTTCTGTTTTATTTTCTGGGTCATTGATTTAATTTATTTGACTTTAGTGAAAGTTGCGTGCTATGGTTCTAGATTCATTTTTCAATATGTGGAGAACCCCCCACCCAGCATTTGGTAAAGAAGCTATCTCTTCCCCAGCTATGTTTGTTGTCTTTTTTGTAGAAAATCAGATTGCTCATTCCTGCGGTTGCTTCTGCAGCTTTAATTCAGTTCTGCTAGTCCGTATGTCTGGTTTTGTGCCACTACTGTTTGTTTTATATCACTGTGGTATTATCCCCCCCAGTCAGGAGTTTGTCTATTATTCCAGGGCAGCCAAAGGAAATACTGTCAAAAAGGCTTTATGACCAAAAGCTATACATAAATTTGATGTAATCTCATTCAAATTATCAATTCATGGAACTAGAAAAAACAGTCTCAAAATTCATATGGGGCCAATAGAAACTGAGTAACAAGAGCAAAGCAAGAGTCCTCACAAACCTAGATCTGAAATTAAATCACCCACGTGGCTTTGAAGAAATCCTCACGCCACAGAAAAAATATGTATTAAATGTGATGTGTAAATGGAAGACCCTGAAGTAGCTCACACAGTGTAACACAGTGTATTTCCAATGATTGAACCAGATGTGTCATTTATTTATTTATGCTGTTTTTCTCTAGTTTCAAAAAGATTACGTATTTTATTTATATTAAGGGAAGAAAACTAAGGTTATTTGGAGAAAAATACTTCAACGAAAACACTAAAAGTTACCACAACAAAATAATAAAATGCCAGTCTTTGCACAGAACTCTGTATTTTTAATAACCTGATTTGCAATTGGATAATGTTCTTGAGTTCTACTGAAGATAAATTTATCCTATATTGAAAGTACTTGAAGCATCCAAATAAAAAGCTTTGTGATAAGTAAATGTTAAGAAACAATTGCATACTTTTAAAACCACCATTATTAAATAATGGAAAAAGAATTGGCGGTCATGTTCCAGGGAATAAAATATGGTTCATCAATGCTCTCTGTGGTGACAGGACAGGGCTGACGAGGACATGGGACAGAGAACGCTGTTGCAGGTGCACCTGCACTGAGCGAAACTAGACACACATATTGCTGTGATTATAAGGTATCTTTTAAAAATCATCGCACCACTTTGTTAGCTTTGAATTAAGAAATCCGAGTTAATCTAGAATTATGATTTATCAGGACCTCCCTGAACTTGTTTATTTTTGTAAGCTACACTTGCTATCTATATAGTGTGCTATTCTCACTTCTTTTTGTGGTTCGAACCCAAGCCTTGTGCTTTGAGCTACTTCCCCAGCCCTTTTTCTTTTTGAGTTAGGATCTGGCTAAGTTCCCCAGTGACTGCAGGATCCTTGTCACTGAGAGATCTTTGGGTCCCACCTAAGTGTCCTATGCGAGTGAGATGATGGACAGTGGCCCCCACACAGCTGCAAGATAGAGGTCACCCGGGGATTAGGGGTTCCGTAGCGAGTGAGCCTGATTTCCTTGGAGAGGAAGAAGCCAGAGAGGGAGTTCAGTCATGTGGCCAGTCATTTAATCAGTTGTGTGTGAAAAACAGATCTTCAGTAAAACCTCTGGCCAATAAGACTGCCTTGAGCTTCCTGACTGGTGAGCCTACTGATGTTCCCCAAGTGGCAGAGCTCCACTCTACAAGGAGAGGGTGAAGAGGTTGAGTTAAAGACTCTCCCAGATCTCACCCAGAATTCACCCAAACATGCCCAGAACTGAGAGAGAATAGATGAGAGCATGAGATGCTTGAATTGTGAGATCAGGTCTCTGGAGGAGGCTTGATGCTGGCTGGCCTTTGCAAAGAGGATCCACACCTTCTCTACCAGCACAATAGGAGATTGATTCACTCTTTGAGCTTCAAAACTCTTATCTATCTATCTATCTATCTATCTATCTATCTATCTATCTATCTATCATCTATCTATTTATGAAGAACTGGGGATTGAACTCATGCCCTTGTGCTTACCAGGGAAGCACTTATTCCACTGAGTCATCTCCCAGGCCCCAAAACTCTCATATAGAAAACAACATTTGATATAGTAGCCCCCAAATGCTGAGCAAGTACCACCGTCATCAGGTGCTCAGTTTGAGCTTCACTTCTACTATCTTTTCCTTTATTCTAAAGATGATTAGGCATGACTTTATAGTCATATAAAGAAAGAGGTTTGCTGTATGCAGAAAGGTAGAGGCCTCCTTATAACCTAGCAAAGCTACCAGTAGGTAGCTCCCCCTGCCACCATTCAGTCTGCTGTGGGTTTGTTCTTGAGTGTTCATTTTACAGGTAAGACTAGAACAGGTGTGGTAGTGCACACCTGCAATCCCAGTACCGTGGGAGGCAGCAGCAAGAGAATTGCAATTTTGAGCAGGTGAAAAGAAGGAAAACAAAAATCCAATTATTAGGATCCATCCTTGCACTGTTATCCAGGTGGTTAGTGCTGGAACTGAATGGCAAGAAAAGAGTAGGGACTGATGTGGGACCCTTGTTTTCTTGTATTCCTTCTTAAAAGCAAAGCTTGGGCTGCACATGGCTGGTAAGGCTGGATGACCATCAGCCTATTCCCAATGGCTGCATTTGGCTTTGGTTTAGGGTATTTTCACTATGCATTTCAGAAAAGCTGGAGTCATGACCACATTGGAGTCAGGAAGAACACTGAGAACACCAATTGTTTCAAGTGCACAGCAAATGGAGAAAGGTCAGGACAATCCAAAGGAAGGTTGCTCCTTGACCTTCCTCCTTATAGGTCAGTGTCATGCTCTTATCCACTCTGTTTTTACACATGAGAAGGTTGGGGAAATAGTACTTAGCAGTCTAAGTGCCTGCCTGGCAAGTGCAAGAACCTGGGTTTGATCCCCTGTACCGCACACTGTGCGAGCCCTGGAACCCTGAGTACACGATGCCAGCTCAGAAACCAGGCATGGTGGCCCACTCCTGAAATCCCAGCACTGAGGAGGCTGAGACAGGGAGATCATCATGAGTCTGAGCTGCATAGTAAGACCCTGTACCAAATAAATAAATAATTAAAAATATTTTTTTTAAAAAAAGGAACATGAGAGAAATCCAGAAGTAGGTAAATAAAAAGGGTGCTGCTATTAACCTAAGTTCAAGTGACACATTGATCTAAGCTTGTAGGCCAGGAAGGTTGGATAGGATCTTTGTTTTTTGTTCTTTGCATGAACTTCAATGGACATACTTATTATGAAGTTTCATGACTTCACCCTTAGAAGGCTGAGGGTCAAATGGGAGGTGTCATTGGGCCTGAGCTCACAGCCCAAAGAATTTTGTAAGAGTAGTGTACCTAGGAAGATTTGAGCAATAAATTTACAATTTGTCACCCAGGGATCCTTAGGTACCCAAGGTACAGGAAAAACAATTCTCTCTCTCTCTCTCTCTCTCTCTCTCTCTCTCTCTCTCTCTCTCTCTCTCTGAGCACATAGGCCATTTTTGGGCTATGAAATACATTGTGTTATTTTTGTTCATTTATCAGCCAGTATTATTTTTCCTGCCTAACAATTTCCCTGTGTGTGTTTTGGGGGTGCATCACAATCATCTTCAAATGGACATATGGATATTTCTTGTCTTGAATTACTAGAAACATCAGCCACAGACCTCTGCTCTTGGTCCTGAGTGAAGCCGCTCTGTTCCTTGTTTCCTTTCCCCAGTCCCTGGCTGGTGTCCAGCTCTCCACCTCAGCCACGAGGAGGAGGAGGAAGAGGAGGAGGAGGGGGAGAAGGAGGAGAAGGAAGAAGAGCAGGAGGGGGACGAGGAGGAGAAGGAGAGAAGTAGCTGGCTGCTTGTCTCCATCCAAACAGCAACGGAATTCCTTGGCCTGGCTGCTCAGTAATCCTCTGCCAGTTGGCCACATCCCCTTCCTCTGGGAACTCAGTGAATCACACCTCTGCAGTGCACTTGGCTCCGCACACCCTGAAGCACTGGAGGCTCGTGCCTGCCAGCTACCCAGAGCTGCAGACCATCTTCTGACCACGGAGCTTGTGGGCCCCTGGAACTTCTCAGCACAAGAGGCTTCCCAGCTGCGGGGGAAGAGCACTCATCCAGAGCACAGAAGTTTGCGAGATGGGCTGTGCTCTGCTCCTGGGGATGGGCAAGCATTTTTGCTTCCCACTTCTCCTTAGGGTCCCTCCGGGTGCAGAGATTCTTCTATGTAGGGAAGGAAGGAAACCACAAGAACTCTTGGCCCTTCCCTCCTCTCCTTTCCCCCCCCCCCGACCCTTCCATTATATAAGCTCATCAACTGTCAGTGTCAGGCAGGGTGTTGACAAAACACCAAGAATAATGGCCTGGCTCATGAATACAACCAAGTGCATATGAGGGTGAGCGGAAAAACCATGTTTAAATAAAATAAATTATTACTGCAAAAATTAAAAACCACTTTGCCATGAGTCCCCTTCCAGTCGCTCCTCCCCATTTCACACATACTTGCCCTGTCCTTCCTATCACTTCTGAAGTAGTTCTGGAAGCCCCTGTATGGGAGCATCTGTACTTGTGCTATCCTGGTTGTCCCTGTATCCTGATCCATCCACAATTTCAGCTTTTAATGGTCTCTATGAATTTGGAGAAGAGCCAGATGGTGGAATGTGCCAGATGCAGCAAATAAGGTGAATGAGGACACACTGTCCTGTTTCTGTGAGTTTCTGTTGGCTGGATAGAACTGGTGGCATCATTAACCATATTTTTGATCACATGAAGGCATTCGTGAAAGATGACTTCCAGAACTGCTTCTGGAAATGGCAAAAAGGAGTGTCGATGCTATGTCTAAGATGTTTGATATTCAGACAGATAGTGAAGATAAGCTCAATTGCCTATGTTATAGGGTAATAATATCATTAAGCTTCTCTTGCGGAGGGTTAACAACTTATTCACAGACCAAAAATTAGAGAAAAATAAGGGCTGCAAGGACAGCCAACATTTTGGCCCTAGCCTTTCAAGGTCAGTAAGGACTCAGGACATAAGAGAACCTGTACTGTAACATCCTATAACTCAGTGATGTACCAAATGTTCTGATCAAGCAGATTATGGGGCCACAGAGGAAAGTGATTGATGATGTAGAGTGTGCCTAAGGAGAGTCACATGGAGAGAAAACATTCTCTCAGGCTTTCACAGAAAGCAAATTGGTCATGCAATGGCCATGACTTATCCACATGGCTGACATTGACAAAGGATCTACAAACTGTGGTACAGGGTTAGTTTCAGGATAAATCCTGAGGGGATTTGACTGGTCTTGTCAGATACAAAAGTTACATTTCTTGTTATATAGATCTTTCTTCATCTTCTCTTAACTACCCAGCAGGAAAGTATAGTAACGAGGTATGAAAAATAAAGCCATATTAATATGCTGAGCTATAAAGGGCTCAAGTCAACAACTTTTGACATTACCAGTCCTACAGATAGCCCACTACTATTATAGACTACTGGACTACATTGTATTATTTTGCTGAATTCATGTACCTACTATATTTAAATGGCAATGGAATACCCTGCCCTCACAAAACCAAACAAAAAAAGGGGATACAAATGAAAGACCATTCTGTATCTGTATATACGGAATAGGATAGATATACAGCTACTTTCTCTTAATATAGTGAGAAGAAAGATTTATACTAATGGTATTATCAGGATGTCATGTCTGCATCTAGTACTATGAATAACCACTATGCAGACAACATTATGTAATGTATTAATTATTGTAACTGTCCTATTAATTGGTCTTGAAACTGCTTCCTTGATATTTGTTTCTCAATAAAATTTTTAAAAAGGAGCATAGGTGTGTTTAAAGGGAGAGAGATCACTTCAAGAGGAATTCACAGCAACTTGTCTTCTATTGAAATGATTTTTAACAATTTAAATACTTGCTTTATATTTTCATTGACCTTTTATGTCTGGGTTTCTTCCAAGAGCTCTAGATCCTGGGGCCAAGATGGGCAGGATTGCTAGATCCTTCCCACTATCATCCCAAGGCTCCAAGGATCTGGCCAGGTAGTCCCTGTCTCTAGTTTGAGAACCTTTCTTTGGATAGGACAATGAAAGGGCAGCCCCATGAGAAAAACAGTTTGGGAAAACCACCAGTACACACACACCCCTGTGTCATCTTGGTAAATGTTTGGTTGAACCAGAAGTTCTTAATACTGAAGGGAGGCTGGGAAAGGAAGGGGCACATTCACAACACTGCCCCTTCCTGAGTGGCTGGCATACTGGCCATGCCTCTTGTCCTTTAAGTTTCTCAGGTTCCCCTGGGGGAGAAAGGATGCAAGAGGAAGAGACAGGGTGAGCAAAGCCCATAGAGATTGGGGCCCAGACAATGGCTTTTTCAGTCTCTTTCCAGGGTGCAAAAAAGTCTGTAATAATAGCCTCTACACACAGTTAACTAGGAATTTCATGCAGCTTCTCGCCTCCTTGCTGGGCTCATTGCTGGCGGGGTGAGGGCCCTGCTAACAGTCTCATCCTCTTCAGGGACCTTGCTGGGGACACCTGGGGCAGCGTTCTATGCCCTCTAAGTCTCTGTCCTGTACTCCTCTGCTGTGTCCCCTGAGGTCTACAACACCCTTGCATTCCCTCAATTGCATGACCTATTTCTGTTTTCCACATCCATACCTGCTCTGGTCCCTGGTGCCGACCCTCACCTCCTGGATATTCTGGGGAATGGGTCCAACTGGTTCCTGTGTCTGCACGGAGCACTGCAAAGAGCAACCTTTCCCTTCCTCTGCCTCTTCCCTACTGGCTGAGAAACACACTCAAGTCCTTTACACACACTGTGGGTGAGGACGAAGGGTGGGAAAGAGAAAGGAAGAGCAAAAAAAGAGGACAAAAGGGAAAAAGAGTTGGAGGCAATGGTGAAGAGGAAGAAGAGGGTAAAAAGGAAGAGGGAGAAGAGTAGGGGAGGAGGCAACAACCATTAAGAAAAATTCAACTTATCTCTCTCCCTTGAGGTGTTAGTGTGTGTCACCCCCTGAGGCATGCACTTCTCCACCTTGGTGACTACTGGCACCTGCTGTGCCTCCTGTAGCAGAGAAGCATCACGCCATGATTTCTCTAGCCAGGCTTTTGGTTCATAGCATGGAGAACTAACTTGCCACTGATGGCAGCTGGCATCCTGAGTGCTCTGCAACGTGGCAAGCTGCCAGAAAGAATTACTAAATTCCCACTCTCCTCTTTTCTTACTTTCTTCCTCACTCATTTTTCTCAATGTCCATGTCCTCTTTCCTGGTCCCTGAGACTGGTGTTCCTCAGTCCTCTTTCCACGCTACTCCTGTGTCCAGCCATGATGCTCTTGCCTTGTGTGTCACCTGCAGACCAAAGCCTCCCGAGTCTAGAGGTCCTCCCCGGCCCCTGCCTATAGTACATCTGAGAATTTCCATGCCATAAAGTGGGGTTTTCAATTCAGAGTGGATTTCCACCTATAGGAGATCTCCAGGAACTGGAGATATTGGGCATCATAACCTGAAGGCATGCCAGCCATGTACGGAGCACTGGCTCGGAACACCACCCTTTACGATCCCAGAGTCCTAAAGGATAAGGGTGTCCTAAATAAATGACAACCTAACCTAAAATGCCAGCAGTACCAAGGCTGCGGGTCCCCACAGCAAGCTCTGCTCGCAGGTGCAGTCTGGAGCTGCACTTCGCTCTGAACCTCCTCCACCTCCCCATACACCTCCTTGGGGTTTGCACACATCTGCCCTGCTGGGCGCTGCTGGGAACACCACATTTTCTTTCTTTTATGGATTTTTAGTACAGGGTCTAAAGGGTCTCACTACACTGATCAGACTCTAGTAATCTTTCTGTTCTTAGCCTCCCAAGCACTGGGATTATAGATGTATGCCACCATGCCCAGTCTCTATCACTGTCTCAGCGTACTCTGGGGCTGGGCTAACATGACATGCCAGGGATCAAATCCCAGTCCCCGAGGATGCACAAGCAGGCACTCTAGTCTGTTGAGCTATCTGGCCGTACCTTACACTGTGTTTTCTTCATCTTCTGCTTCAGTCAGTACAAAGGGAAGTGAGTGAGATAGAACATGGAAGAATGGCTGAATTAAGTGATCTTGTCAGCATTGTTTGTCCCATAGCTCAGATATTGCAAGTTCTTTAAAGGCAGAATCCATCAAAACCTACCACCAAGTTACCAGTGTGGAGGTTGGAGGTATAGCAAGTAAAGATTCAGAGAGAGTAGAAAATCTGGGAGACCTGAAAGCCTATCTTTGATGCATGACTACAAATAAATGCCTGTGATCACAAAATGTTGTGGAGACTGGGAGTGGTGGTGCATGCCTGTAATCCCAGCTCTTGGGAGCCTGTAAACAGGCGGATCACTACAAGTCTGATCTGTTAGTGAGACCCTGAACACCCTGTAGTCCCTTCCCTAAAATATAGAAAAAGAAAGATAAAAGAAATATGGTTACAATTGTCACAAAAAAATAAAAAAAAATGTTGGAAAGAAAGCAGTTTAATTTTATCAAGATTTCTAAAATCTTTTAAGGAGTTCAACTACCTAGATAGAGAAGGCATAAACGAGGTGTATGTAAAATTAAATTTTGAAATATACAACTAATATTAAAGAAAATGTGAGCCCAAGTTATGTTTGGAGTTGGAAACTCACTCCAAAGTGAAAGTGAAAGTGAAACAACAATCAATCAATCAATGGATCGATCAATCACTTTGTGGGGGGAAAGGAATATTTAGTAATTTAGCAGACTATTGTATTCTTGAGTAATGTTTTTAAACTCCACAAATTACTAAAAATAGTTTTTTTTTAAATGATTAAATGAACCGCAACTTCCTTATTTTACCCCAGCCTGTTTCTTTCCCATGCCCTCCACGGGGGCATCTGCCAAAGCCAAGCTGTGAGCTGTACCCAGCACCAGCTCCCTGGGATTAAAGGCACCTATATTCTCTACCTCCTTCCTGGGGGCACCCTTTATTCTACTTTTGCTTTGTATCAGCCTCATTTCTCTTGATTTCTTTTAGTGTGACATGCCATATGACAGGCGTCTTTGGGAGCTGACATTTTATCCTGAAAGCAGGCTATAAATTCCTATTTTCTTACCATTTTCTGGATTCATTAAGACACCTTACAGGAGGGCTCTTGGTGTGGAAATAGAGTGTTCTGGATGGATGGGGGCAAATTCTCTCTCCTGAGTCAGGAAAGCATGAAGCATTCTTAGGGTTGGGGAAAGCAGCTATGCTCACCACTATACCACCAACGCAGGCAGAACCCTACAAAGGGCCGGGAACGCAAAGATTTGTCATGCACAGGACATGAAGACAGGATGGTGTCTAAAAAAGTGAACAAAAAAGTGAACTTGTATTTTATCTTACACATTTGCAGGATACACAAGGGTAACTTGTCAGAAAAGAACCTCCTCCTGTCACTTCAGAGCAACACAGGAAACCAGGATACGAGGCATCTCGGACGGCTCCCATCCTGCACACCCTTCCCTTGCTGGATGCTGAGCACATGGCCTGGAAGCGTTGGTTGGGCGGTGCCAGTGGCTGGTCCTGCCCACTGACAAGATGTGTGCATATTCCCCACACAAGGGCCCCAGCTCTCCTGTAACTCTGTGATACCCACAACCTGCATTCTTACCCTTCTCAGTCATAACTTCCTCCTAAGATGGAGATTACCAAGACTAGGTGTTGCTGACAAACAAAGGAGCCCTTTTTGGAATTGTGACTCATCTCTAAAGAACATCCTGCAAGGTGACATGCCATGGCCCTTAATCCTGACATGTCAGCATCATTAGATTAAGACATGATGAACAGATTCGTAAAACACACTCCTTGGTGCGTCTGGGTAGGCTGTGGGGGTGTGACCTCCAAGGTCTATGTTTGGGCCCTTGCTCCTTGGCTTTGGGCTTGTTCTTCTACTCTGCCTCCCAGGCAGCATGGACTAAACCTCTTTGTTCCACTATACCCTTCTGCCATGTTTTTGCCTTGGAGCCACAGACAGGATCATTTGAAATCATGAGATAAACTGTCCTCTCCTCTAGAGGTGTGTTTGTTATTGTGTCAGGCAGTGGAAGAGCCAATGTATAGGAGCAAACAAAGCCAGTGGTTGGTATTTCTTACCAAAGTGCTTCACTAAGCACCACATAAAAGTAAGGCTTTACCAGCAGATTTTTAGTGTGCTAAGATACTGCTAACGTGCCAGAATAACATATAAAAGGGTAAGTTAGGTTGTTCGCTGTGGAACTCAGAGAGTGCTCTTGCTCATTTGGAAAAGCAATGACAACAATAGTCAGAACCAAGTGCACTGCACACCGTTGTGAGGTCCAGCACTCAGGCAGTGGAGGAAGGGGTACCAAGGGGTTCAGGGCCGCCCTGGAGCAATACAGGAAGACCCGGGGGAGAGGGAGAGGTAGAGAGCTCCAAGAGGTGAGACGGGGGGAGGGAGGGAGAGGTAGTGATGGAGACACAGACAGACACAGACCCAGAAATTCAAAGTGAAATCATATTAAAAGCACAGCTTAGAAGTGTGGCACTAGCTTGTAGAAAGCCCTGAGTTGAGTCCTCAGCACTGCCCCCAAAGGGAAAGTAATAAAAACAAACCCCAAAACAAAAACAGGTGATGATCACAGCAGCACACCCCTCTCTTTACGTGTCAGGTACACCCTCACATCCCAACGGCCACGTGCTGACGACTGTCTCCATCTGAGGGAGGTGGAGGGCAAAGGTGCCAGGCCCAGGGCAAAACCCCCAGTTTACATGAGGTGTTTGGATTGAGGAATCCAAACATGGGCCCTAGATTTTTCTGTAGAAAACATTTTCTCTCTCCAGCTAGGAATTAAAGGCACAACCCAAGAGAAATTTCAGTACAAAGAGCTTTTATTGACATTGTAAGAAACATTGTTTTTCTTTCTTCTTTGTTACAAAAGGACCAAGTGGTTCTGAAAGCCAAGGCAAGGTTCACCTGCGGCTGGGCTGCAGCTCCCCGGGCTGGAGCTGGGCATGCAGCACAGGGGCCGCTGGGCATGCAGCGTGGGGCTGCAGGCTTCTCAGAGGAAGGCCCGGGCTGCTCACATTGGAACACTATGCCTACAATACTTAAATGTATTTACATGTGTTTCTTTAAAAAAAGGATTACACATTTATTTTTTTTAAAAAAAACCTAAAAAAAGGTGAACAAAAGAAAGGAACTTGTATTTTTATCTTACACATTTGCAGGATACACAAGGGTAACTTGTCAGAAAAGAACATCCTCTTGTCACTTCAGAGTAACACAGGAAACCAGGATACGAGGCATCTCGGACGGCTCCCATCCTGCAAACCCTCCCTTCCCTTGCTGGACACTGAGCACATGACCTGGAAGCATTGGCTGGATGGCACCAGCCACTGGTTCTGCTCACTGACAAGATTAACATAAAATAAGGCACATATATCTCAAGAATCAAAACTCAGTGGCTCAAGAGCCCATGTGTGAGGAGCAGAGGGTGGTTTGATTTGCTCTTTATAAAAAATAAAATAATGGCTGCAAAGATTAAAACAAGTTTAACACAGACGTCAAACCAGAGTACCGCGTATGAGCCTGCATCTTTTACTAAAGAGTAAACAGTGATGTTAGTCAGTGCTGTGTAGTTACCTAAATGCATAGGTCAGAGAGGGGTGGACGCTGGGGATGGGTCCTGCAACAGGAGACAGCAAGTGCACCGAGGCCCTGTGTTACCAGGTCATTTCTAAATGACCTCCGAAGCTTTCCTTCCATTGCATGGTTGGCAGATCACTGAAATCCCTGGCTGGTCCACTTTCTTCTTCCCTCCCTCCTTTCTTGCTTCCTTCTGAAATGTCCACACTGAGAAAAGCCAAATATTGAGGAGAATTGTGTCTCCCGTGACCCAACAGGTGGCAGCAAGGAAAACAAAGAAAAAGAAAGAAAAATTACAGAAAGGAGTAAACCCAGAGGTTATTCTAAAAGCAGAGGGAAAAACCAAGGGTAGGAAAGAGCTTGGAAAAAACCCAAACAGCATGTGAGGGCCTGAAGACTGAGACTCGCAGGAGTGTGAGTCTGCGTATGCAGCACTAATACTGGGAAGGGCAGGTAACCTGTTTGACAGCAGAGATAATGTCTGGCTTTTTTAGTGGTAAACTCTACTCCCCTGAGCTCAGATCAGCAGCTGTCTTTTGCTTGTGGACTGTTCCAAATGAGGTACCTCCTCTGATCTGATTGGGGCTTCCTGGGGAAGACAGCAAAGAGTGGGGTGTAAGTAACTGCAGGAAGCAGGGGCATGGGGCTCACAGCAAACCTCATAGCCCTAGCCACAGAGCCCTTCATGGCCATTTTATCTCCAGGCTGTGATTCTGGGCTCAAATTGGAGAAAGTAAACAAGGGTAAACAGACGGTTGTGAAAGAGCCTTTGAAAAACACTTCCTTTCACTTTTGTTTACTGGTAAACAAAATGGCAGAAATTACAGGGAAAAGCCACACGACTAGAGCATAAATCCCTTTGGGTAAACCCAACTCCAAGGATGCTGCAGGTAGTTTACGTCTTAATACTGTATTGTAATAGTTCACACGTTTTTAAAGGAGCATGGTGGATAATCCACATCTTCTTTGTGCACACATAGGATGGCTTTTACGTGTAGCAAATGCACATGGGAAGTGGCTGTACTTCTTCAATCTTTATATGTTTTAACCCAAAACAGAACAGATACAAGGCCATATGAAGGACAGTGTACAAAACTGAACTTCTAAATGAATGCAGCGCTCAGAGGATGGAGTGTAAACAATGGTATCCACACAGGTACTAAAAACCTACCTACCTACCTACCTTCCTTCCTTCCTTCTTTCCTTTTCTCAAATGCTAAAATTGGTTGAGCTGATTTATTCTGGATATCAATACATAGGAGCTTTTTCTCTTAGAGCTACATTTTAAAACAATTTCTTAAAATAGGATTCTTATAATAGACAGACTCCTTCACTGTAGTGGAGTTAATAAATGTTAATGTATAACCGATTGTGGGGTTGTTTAAATACCTATATACATAAAGCTATGGATAATCAATCTTTAGTGATCTATGAGTGGGAAAGAGATGAAACGAATCAATTCAGCTAACCCCCAAGTATCCTCCAAACTAATTCTATCATCTTGCTTTGACCTATCATCTGTCAAACTTCTCAGGAGAACAGAAAGAAGTAGCGATGTGCCTCAGTATCACCAGCTGCCTGCTCTGTCTCACTGCAGTGCTAAGCAGCAGCGAATATTCATCAAGCTACAGAGCCAAGAAGAGTGATAACGGAGAACTGACCACAGGTGAGCCCAAAGCACACCTGCGGAAGCAAAGGACTGAAAGCACAGAGCGGGAGCTGAGGGTCTCACCTGCCAGCTCTCCACCTGTCCGTTGGTGCGCCCCTGTGGAGAGTATGCCCTGAATTACACGGGTTGGGAGCACATAAAAATTTCTCTGTGCACCCTGAAATGACGATCAGATTCACTATCCACATTCTGATTCTTGTGCTCCAAGTGGGAATTTAACACACACACACACACACACACACACACACACACACGCACGCACGCACGCACGCACACACGCATGCAGGCACTCACACACACTCCAAAACACTGAGCATATGTAAAGGGACATTACAAAGAGTCCGGACAAATAACCCTGTGGTCACAAGCACACCAACTCCTAATTCCCGGGAATTACAGAGAAACGTGTACAACCCTTTCAAATTTGACCTCTCTTCTAAAAAGAAAGAACCTGCACATCACACATTTACATAGGTTTACTAAAAAAGGGGTGGGCTTACAGTTAAAAAGAAAAGAGGGTGGTTTTAGTGTCACAATACTGATCCAAAACTGAAATGGAAGACAGTTTCTCCCTAGAATACCTTAGGGGTTTTCAGAGTCCTTTTCCATAAAAGGAATATACTTGAAACACATCCCAGTGTGGTGAGATGACATTGCTAAAATACATACAGGACTAAAAAAAATAAAACAAAAAACCAAACCCAACCAGCCAAACGGAGTCAGTTCAGTCTTTCAACTCCTACGGTTTTAGATCCATTCTCTGTCCTTCTTGCCTAATGCCTATTGTATGACTGCAAGGAATTTGCTTTCTTCTGCGAGGGAGGTCAGCAAAGAGCTCATGTCCCCAATTGCCATGTTGGTGGTGCTCACAGACAGGGCTGGGAAAGGGAGGGAGGCTCTCGGTGTGGTGAGACGGGAGGAGCTATGGGAAAGGTTCTGAATGATGCTTGGGCTCAGGGCCCCTGACATCAGGCTGGCGTGGTCCCCATCATCTATGATGGCATCAAAATCAATCTGCACCCCTTCGAGGTCGTGGCTGTCGAGGCTGTCCACGGTACTTGTCACCTGGTTAGCACCTGGGGATAGTAACTCAGAGTTTTCTGTGCCCGCCCCCTGTAGCAGGCAGCTGGCACTGGACATGGAGAATGAGCCAGCCTTTGTGTCCTGTGGACTGAAGCCCATAGTTTGGTCATAGAACTGACCAGAGTAATTCTGCACATTGGCACAGAGCTGCATGGGCTGTCCGGGCATCTCCGTCTTGATGCCATTCACCCTGCAGGTCTGACTTGTGTCAGTGAGCTGTCCTTGCTGCAGCGTGAGGCTGGCTCTTGGAATAGGCTGGCGCCGGATGCCTCCATAGCTGACACAGGACTGGTAGCCCCTGACCCCTGCCAGGCCAGACAGCTGGCAGCTGATTCCATGGGTCCCGGGTAGGCAGCCCTCTGGCCCTTGGTAGGAACTGATGTGTGAGGTAGCACTGGCCTGCCCAAGCACCTGCTGCCCAGTGCGGCCTACCCCCTGGTGCTGCTGTACACTGTCCCCGAGGAGCTGGTGAGGGAGGCAGCCCTGTCCCAGAGGCTCCGGGATCTGCATGCCGCTCACTGTGATGTCAGCTGATTCACCTGGTGCCACCGGCATGACAAAATCCAGAGGACCCCCATTCCCGTGCACGGTGGCACTCTTCAGCTTGGACCCTTGAGTCCCAGCACTGCAGGTACTGTCTAGGGCCCCAGGAGGGACAGGTTGCCGGGCCACACAGTTCACATACTGCTGGGCCTTATAGGGGTATGCAAGGAAGGCTTTTCCACTGGGGCTGGCACTGGTGCCAGCAGGGATGGCCAAGGGCTCAAGGTCACTACTGTAGGTGCTGCTATTTTCCCCAAGGCCCTGATATCCCCCACCTGGGCCCAGCCCAACCCTCCATGAGTTCTGCGGGGGGACGACCATGCCACCATACAGCCCGAAGGCCCGAGCCTGCTGTACCGCGGAGCGCTGGCCGCCTTTTAGCTTGGAAGAGGGCAGGTCTGTGCTTCCTGAGCTCACTTCGTTCCACTGAATGGGCAGGTCACTTTTGCTGCCTTCAGTGCCTGGCTGCTCCAAGGAACAGAATGGTTGGCCAGCGTGGCTGTCTGGCAGCCCAGATGGATCAAAGTCACCTGACCCATGCGGTCCTTTGCTGTCCTCTGAGATGGCACCCTGCAAGTGCTGCCCATATCCTGCTTGGTTCTGAGAGTTTAAATACTGCACCACATCATCAGGCAAGAAATCCTCATCATTCAAGTTGGCATCAGCATCCATAGTCAGGGACTCCAGCGTGATGTTCTCCGTGATGCTGGGAGGACAGGGCGACAGATGGCAGGGACGTGGCTGGCTGCCCTCAGGCCGAGTATAATTCTGCAGCACCAGGTTCCGCTTTTCAGCAGATGGAGGACTAAAGCTGTTGAGGCTGCTGAAGCGTGGGCCCCTGGGTGGTGGCAGGCTCTCGGAGGCCATTCTCACTGGGTCACTGGCCCTCCTTACACTGTTCCCCAGAGCATCATGTGGGAGCAGATGGCGCCGGCCGTAACTGTGGGCTCCCCCATCACTGCATCTCCGAGGAGGGTGCACAGGAGGCAAAGTCACCCCCGGCTCCCGGTTGTCCCCGAGCAGGGCCATTCTGCTCTTCAGGCTGAGCTTCTCCATGTGTGGCAGTGGCGTGGGTGGTGGCCCTCCGGTGGCCGCGGCATACTTGGCCTTGAGGCGGTACTGTTGGGCAGGAGTAAGGCTGAGCAGGCTGGGCAGCCCGTCACTCTGGCTGGCCTCGCTGGACCTGCGTGAGGCATCGGTGGAGATGGGGTCGTAGGAGTCAGCCACGCTCACATTCTGGGGCCGGCCCTCCGCCTGCGATGCCTCGCTGGACCTGCGGCTGGAGAAGCACGGGGAGATGCCCGAGGAGCGGCGGCTGCTCAGGTAGGCGGAGCTGATGGTGCTGGTGTTGCTGTCTCTCCGGGTGAGCGTGTTTAGTACGGTGAGGTCCACCCCGGGGAAGTCACCTCTGTTTGGGAGAAGAGTCACGGGTCCACCCGAACTGTAGTTGTTACTGGACTGTGTGCCTGCAGAGGAAGTGGGCAGAGAAAACAAGAAGTTGTGAACCCAAGGGCGCCTTACACAGGTATGCAAGGGCACTGATGCACCTTTCATCTTCCCAGGTCCCTGCAGACTCTGAGGCAACCAAGCAGCTCTGCAGTCCCAAGCTCCAGCAGCCACAGATAGCAGCAAGTGAACGAACGTGGGGGGCAGCAGTATTTTATTTACAAAGACAAGCAACATGGTCTACATGGACCCTGGGCTGTATCGTGCTGATCCCTGGCTTAAACAAAGCAATGTCAACCCTTCTTCAATTTAGTTAAGGTTCTCCATCGGCACAGCGCCAAGGACAAACAAACATGACTCTTGAGACACACATGGTACCCAAGTTTATGCAAGGGCATTTCTGTGTTTCACATGCACAGTCAAGCTTCCTGTTTATCTCACAGCCTATAAACGGGATGCTGAGAGCAGCACCTTTAGGATGGGGTCCAGGTATTATGAGCCTGGCCACTGACTCCTCCAGAGCCAGGCAAAAACCAAAAACTGATCTAGGGGGTGGGGGGTGACTACAGGAAGGGATACTTGGGTCTCCTAAATTAGTAGCTAAATGTGGTTGTTAATTTCTCGGTCTTAGATTTTGGAAATCAGACAGGGTGTTAGCCACGATGTGTCTGCTGTGGAGATGATTTCATTCTCAGGG
Source organism: Ctenomys sociabilis (assembly GCA_004027165.1). Classification (NCBI taxonomy): domain Eukaryota; kingdom Metazoa; phylum Chordata; class Mammalia; order Rodentia; family Ctenomyidae; genus Ctenomys; species Ctenomys sociabilis. Next base: position 30,316 of record PVKA01000712.1, read on the forward strand.
TATGTACCACCCACCGTCTCCTTTTCAGTTGTATTATTCTGTTCCTGCCTATATGAACCATCCAGAAAGGTAACTTTAGTGGGGTGAGAATTCTTCTCTGTTCTCTGCCTCATGGATTCAGGCACAAATTAAGAAATCGGCTCTAGTTCTATAACCTCAGATCTGATTCTAAAGCTCTGTCTAGAATTCTATCCTGTCGGGCCCTTCCCGGTCCCAGCCTGCTGATCCTGTGCATCCCTTAGGTCAGGGCCCTGCACTGCCTGGGTGAGGTATCTGTGGACATGGGGTCGCAGGAGTCAGCCACGCACCCCATTTGCTAGCCTCCTGCTATTGTCACCTCTGCCCCTGAGAGCATAGCCAACTGTCTTGCATACACTTTGCACAGGCGTGTTTTTGAGCCCCTACAGCCTGAATGGTGTTACTATGTTTTGTTTTTCAAATGGGTGGGCTTATGGCATAGTTTTAGTTAAGATTGACAGGAAAGCTAAGAAACATTCTGAGATACACAGAAAAACCTAAGCAGGCCCGTGATCCAATGGACTCACCACTTCCTATGAGAGGAGAGACCGCAGGGGCTTTGGGGGGTAGAATGGGGTTCAATCGCGGAAGCATTCCGTTCACTTGTTTCAGCCTTTCGAGTTTGATGTGCTCCATCCATTTGGTCCCTGCTGGATTCCTCCTGGCTTGCAAAGCAAGGGCTGTGGTGGCAGTGGAAATGGTCGAGTCCATGATCGGGGTTTCATCGATGGCACTGAGGTCTGCAACACTACCTCCTTCGGTCAGAGGAAGCTCGAGCCCACTGTTGGAATAGCTGCTGATGGGGGACTGTTGGCTGCTGCATGAAGACTGACCACCAGGGCTTGGCTGAGATGTCTGCAGGCATCAAGGGAAAGAAAGGAAACACCATCAGCAAGAGCAAAGGAAGGCAGCCCACAAGGACACCTCCTGCAAACCAGGACCTTAACGTGAGTAACCGGATGAATGAGATGGGAAACTAGGCTCTGATGGGTAGAGGTGGCTTTGGGACTAAGAGGGAGGATGGGGCTCCCGTGCCAACAGGAAGGGGGAGGTGACAGACAGCAGTAGACGGAGGGTGACCAGCATGAAAGCAGCCATGAAATCCTGTCCCAAATACCAATGCTGCGAATACACTTCCTCTTTTTCAATCAATCCGCCCTGAGGACTTTCACCTTTGAGCAAAGTAGTTAACCACTTGCAATGTCCACTTCCTTATCTGTAAAATGGCCATCTTTTATCTTAAAGATTGTTGTGGGGAATTAATATGAAGTCCAGAGAGCAGGCAGCTACAAAAAGACTGGAATAATAATAATCATTAGCTCACAATACATTAACAATTATTACTGTCCAATTGGTTTCATATTGAGGCTCATTTTGGAGAGCTAAACCATAAATGTAAGCTCTGCTCCAAAGGACACATCACATTCTCTCCAACAAGGGCCCCTCTAGGCTCCCCGACACTGGTGCTCAAGCTCTCTGTAATCTTTACTTCCTCCTAGATTTTCCTGCTGCAGTGCAGCCTCAGCCAGGATGATGATCAAGGCAGGGGTAAGAGGGAAAAGATCTCTTTGTTTCTGCCATTGCTGCAGGCAAGTAAAGGCTGGGACATCGTGATTGCTTTGCCTTCGCAGAAGCCTGTACTGCAGGCTACGTTCTCCTTCCTGAGGCACTCAGTTTCCAACGCTTGGCATGTCTTACAGTCAATTGAGAATGTGTGTGAGAATGAATGTGTATGTATGAATACACACACATAGTCACGCACCCCTACAGGGAGTGTAAGAAGGCGTGCATGTACCTACAATTAAGAAACGGCTCCAGTGAGTGCACACAACTAAACAGAGATTAAATTGTTTTTTTTTTTATTTTTTTATTTTAGGGAAGGGTCTACAGGGTATTGAGGGTCTCACTACTAGATTGGACTTGTAGCGATCTGCCTCTTTACAGCTTCCCAAGAGCAGGGATTACAGGGCACTCCAGCAAGCCCAGTCTCAATTGCATATCAGTGTGCTTCAAGGTCCAGAATGTCCAGCCTTTGTTTGCCTGCAGCAATGGCAGAAACAGACCCCAGCCCCTATGCCTGCTTGCAGGTGCTTTAATTCACTGAACTATTTGGCCAGTGCTGAGATTAAATTGTTAATAAGAAATATATGTATATTTCTTCCTCAAAGAAGGTGGGGATATCTGGTTTAAGAATGAATTTATACGAAAATTTAATAAAATTTAAGAAAGTCTGCTTGGTCAGCCCCGGTGTGATTTATTATGAAAACCTACATGAACGGAACAATGAATTTCATCATCTAACTCAACATTTTCCACATGCTGAACACTCAAAACACGTCACTTTTGTATTTAAAACATGGCATGTAATGTTTACTACCAAAGATGTCACAAAGCCACAAAACTAAAGAACATGAAATGAAGAAAATGTCGGATGTTAAAATGCAAACAAAAAGAGTAGAGAAGACAAAATTCCCTCACCTTATTACCCACTGTCCTTAGGAAGTGAGAACAAGACATTGAGGAGCATTAGACAGAAGAGATGTTGCAGTAAGAAAAAAGAAGAAAGAATTTAATTTATAGCAAGATGATCAAAGTAAAGGCATGTTTCAAAGAAAGAATATTAGAAATGTAAATTTCATGGTCATTAGTAAAGACTGTGAAGCAAGCTACTTGTACCCAAATGTGTGAGTACACAAAGGTACAGAACAGCATAAGCACGGGAGCTTCAATCCCAGGAAAACATGGGGCCCAGGCTTGGCTCTGCGACGCCTTTTCAGTCTGTATTTCTATCATTTCATTCATTCAGAGAACGAATATGTCAGCCATCTCAGCTGTCACTGAGTTGAACCACTATACATTTTTATTATTGTCCATTTTCTTTTTAGAGAATGAATGTCAGGAAAGAAGAGAACAACAGTTGTGAGCTAGGAATACACATTAAAGAAACAAGAGCTCTAAGAACATAAGCCCTAGTCTTTCTATCACATAATCTAGGAGACCACAAATTCATTTTCCGTTTATGCATTCCATGCTTGAGAATAAACTGTTGAATGCTCTGCTCAGTTATCACACAGATGCATGGCTACTTCATAAAATGCAGTTAACTGATTAATTTAAAAATATAATGGTCAATCAAAATATATAAACATTTGATTAAAATGCTTTATAAAAGCAAAGTACTGTATCCAGTGAGAACTAATATAATTAGCTTATTGGCATTATTTTTGTGCTTTCTGTTTTTTTTTTTTTTCTTTTTCTTTTCTTTTTTTCTCAGTACCAGGGGTTGAACTTGGGATCATGTGTTTGCCAGGCAGACGCTTAAGCCATGAAGCTATATCCCAGCCTCCATTGGCATTAGTTTTGGCTGGAATTAATATCACTGAGTAAGACCTTGAGAGTTCAAAGACAAACCCAGTAAATTATTAAAATGCAGCTTCCCACTGTATCTGTGACTCCCTCTTCACCCAGGCCTCGTGGCACTGCTGTCATCACTCAAGAGTTTGAAGAATGTCAGTCTCAGGGCTACACTGCCCTGATTTCAAGAACTTGTTTCCTTAACCGAGTACAAACCTGCCTCTCCAAGCTTTGCTGTGTGACCAGAAATCTAAGCACAAAACCACTAACTGGCTCATTCCCTCCACAGGTGAGAGTCAGGGACTACATCCCACTATGCTCATTTGTTAAATCCATAGTATGTGTGACCAACGAGAAACATACTCAGTCTCTTCTCACAGAAACTCCTTTCTCTTTTCTTGCTGTCTTCTGAAATCTGTAGGTGCTTGGTCACAGCACATACAGGAAGCTAAGCCATCTTAAGTATAGTTCCCAAGCAGCTGGAAGAGTAGCAGCATCCAAGCCAAAGCAGTGTTAGCCTACAAGAATTTTTAAAAATTCTTCTTTGCTCTCTGCCTCATAGACTCAGGCACAAATACAGAAATGGTCTCCAGTTATTCTGGAGCTCTGGGGGCCTGCCCATTTGTTCAGCTGTTTAAGTGACTGCTTAAACAAAGCACTCAGGACCAGGATGCTGTGGTTCAATCCTCAGGCCTTCCCAGATCTGTCCTGAAGGCATCCTGAGCCAGCAAAAAAAAAAAAAAAATCCTTCTGAACTTTTGGGGACCTGCCCTTTAGCTCAGGTGTTTAAATGACTGCTTAAACAAAGCACTCAGAACCAGGTTGCTGTGGTTAGGTCCCCAGATCCTCAGGCCTTACTAGACTTGCCCTGAAGACATCCTGAGACCACCCCCCAAAAAAAACACTCCTTATGCTGGAGCTCTGCCTAAAACTGTACCCTGTCAGGCCCTTTCCTGTCCCCAGCCCTGCTGCTCCTGTGCATACCACAGGTCAGACCCCTGAGCTGGGCCTCTCACCTGCCCTCATCCTTGTGCACTGGCCTGTCTTTTGGGCTCTGCCCCTGAAAGCACTCAGTAGTCTTCCATGTGCCTTGCACAGGCTGTTTTTGAGCCCCTAACTGCATGGCGAGTTAGTTTCTTCCATCTATCCCACTGGATTATAAATCCCTACAGAATAAAGACTGTAGCTTATTTATCATCAGGCAAAGAAGCCAGAAAACTCATTTATGGAAAGAATCAGTGAAAGGTTTTTTTCTATACATTATACGTGCATTGATCAATTTTAAAATGAATTGGGAGCCCTGGCAATTCTTTACTTAGGAGTTACCCTAAACCCATCAGCTTGGAGGACACAATCCATCCCACAATCTCCTTGAGTCAGCGGAGCCTGATGCAGTGAGGATCTTATCCCTCTAAATGCCCTGCTGGGGTCTTTTAAATGACCTTGAGTTGGCTATGGACAATCAGGAGAGGGAATGACATACCATGGGCTTCTCAGCCTTGACAGTCTTCACCTGGAGGCATTCTTCCCGCTTTGAGGTAGTGGTGCTGAGGTCTTTCTGCTCCCCGAGGGCTCCCTGTGTGAGCCGGCCAGGGGACCTGGACTGGGAATGGCTGCCAGAATCTCTGGGGGGCGGGGGCCGAGGGTGCATGTCCCCTCGCTGCTTCTTGGTGACATGCGCCTCAGGGCCGTGCACAGTCTTCACGTGCTTCCGCAGGGAGCTGGGGTCCGTGTAGCGCTTTGTGCAGCCTGGGATTTTGCACACGTACGGTTTCTGCCAAATGCCATAAGGGAAAGAGGACAGACTGTTAGGAAAGTGATTATGCCCCCAACCTGTGTTCCTTGCATTTTTAATTATTTCAAAAACACTTTTACAAAGCTTGGAGGTATTCAGGTGCCTCTAGGAACCAGTAGTTTAATAAAGCCATTTAGATGTGGTACAGGGTCCACAGAATCTAGTTTAATGATTATTTTAGAGAGCACTCTGGGGAGCTAAGAAGGTGTAAATTGCCTTTACAATCTTGGGTGCACTTGTGCTCTGAGTGGAAAGAAACGTCCCGGTGTGATGCATGCTAGGTGTTAAAGCAGATACATGAGGAAACCATGCTGATGGTGATGGTGATGGTGGTGGTAGCACAGGAAGTGTTAAAGATCCCCATCACTTATGATGCCACACACCTTCCTTTCAGGAGAGGTAGGCGAAGACATTTCATAAGGGTAGCCTGCTTTTTTGATATCATATCACTCTGCACCTTGCAAACATGCTATTTTCACACAAGTGTGATAGAAAAAATTGCCTATCGGCTCTCCCCTGTAAAATGTCCCCGAAATAATCCTCAGGGTTGGTGAAAGCGCACCATGTGCTACTCAGGTCTGGTAGGCGATGTTCTGGGAACTGGGATTTTTAAATTTAACTTTTTTGTGGTACTGGAGATCAAACCGAGGGTCTTGTGCTTTCCAGGCAGCTGCTTATGCCACTGAGCTATGCCTGTAGCCCCTGGAACTGAGAGTTTTGATCTATGCCCTTTTCATGACTCCTTTGATCAATGAACTATTTCAGGCTGAGTTCATTTTCTATACATATCAGTCAGTAAAGAAGCTTCCAGCTATAGTGAAGTACGTACTCAAATCACAGAACCACTGGCTTCTTTCTGTTTGTATTCAACATCAAAATTGTGGTTTTGTTCACTTGCCTTCCAAACTAGTACACTCACGGGTGCTTGGATGTGTAAAGCTATCCCTCCATATGCAAAGGTTATTTGATCAACCATGGGTTGTAAATACTTTCAAAAATAGCAGCCATACTGAAATCTATATGTAGACTGTCCTGTCATTACTCCCTAAACAATATGTCAGTTTCATAGTATTGACTTTGCACCAGATATTGTGAATACTCAGGGTAGTGCAAAGCTTACAGAAGGGTGTGCAGATTTTTGTTCTGCAGGGGTTCTGATTCTTTTTTCTTCAGATAAAAAGTAACTCTATATATCTATGCATACCACAAGATAAGCTCTTTAGTGAGCAATCCTCACAAAAAGTAAGGTTTGTATAATGTCTCTACTATATTTTAAAATATGTCCTGCCTTATGGAATGTATGTCTAAAAGATGCCTTTTCAGTAAAAACCCCAGAATACACTGAGTGGCACCTAAAATGCTGAAAGGTCCTAATGCAAAGATTCTGAAAATTATCCTGAAAGACTTCACCTTCAAGACCTGAGATTCCTTTGGGAAGTACTGACTCCCATTAAGTTGCATTAGGTCTACTCAGAAGCTTGTGCAATTGGTGTGTGTGTGTGTGTGTGTGTGTGTGTGTGTGTGTGTGTGTGTGTGCGTGCGTGCGTATGTGTGTGTGTGTGGTGTGTGTACATGCACACATGTGGATAGACATGCACAGCGAAAGGAGTACATCAATTTCTGTGCATCAGGGACAAAAAATGGCTTTGGATGTTTAGTATTATTCCTCTGCAAGTTCTGAAACCAACCTAGTTATGCTTAGGGCATGGTGGCTGTGACAGTCCTTCCATCACGAAGCAGAATGGATTGTGTGGGACAGTTGGTGGGAAGGTGGAAGGCAAAAGGAGCCTGAGGTGGAGCCGCAGCGCATTCTGAAGGGTTGTTCTTTTCTAATTCTACTCATATGAACAGTGTAGATCAGTCTAGTGTGGAGGGTGCAGCTGGCATGCGAAGAGTACGGGAAGGCTGGCCAGCATGCACATGTTCCAGACCAATAGCACACACAGACAGCTACGCCAGTGTCTTACACCTCTGCATGTGAGTGCATACATTACCCACCTACAAAGGTCCACAACAGCACAGTTATGTGAAGGAAATCTATCATTTGGGTGTTTTTTTTTTTTTTTTTTTTTGACAGGGTCTTACTATGCAGCCCACATTCACAGTGATCCTCCTGCTTCCTGCCTCCCCAGTGCTGGGATTACAGGTGCGCGCCACCACGCCCGGACTCCATCGCCGGCTCAGCGCACCCGAAGGTGGGGCCAGCGTGGCAAGTGGAAGCAGGGATTGAACTCTGGCCACTGCACTTAAGCAAGCGCTTAGTCTGCTGAGCTATACCGCGGGCCCAGTGAAGGAAATCTGTACTTCATAGCAAAACACCTTCTCTCTGCTATGTAGCTCAGCTTTCAAATTAATAAGGACCCATGATTGAAATGAAAAATAATTACAGGCCAAAATCAATGTTAGATTTACCAACTTGCCTGAGTATTCAACTTCTAACAGGTTTGCTGTCATTCTGACTCACTGCACTTGTGAGTCCTGGGAAAGCAGTTGCTAAGATTTTTGATGTGGTAGAATTTTTCGTCATGAGTGTTTTTCAATAAACATTTAGCGATCCTAATTCATGCGAGAGCTTGTGAGCACAAAACTGTATACAGCGGTATTTAATCTGAAGGAATGCAAAATCATTAAAGTAATCTCTGTGTTTTATATATAAAATCTTACTTTCAGGGAGGAAAAATCCAACACCCTATAATTACCTACAGTATTAAGTGTAACTACTGAGAATGTAGGCAGAGGAGGCATCAACTTTCACTTGGGGGTTCCTAGGAGAGGACAGCCCAACAAACTCAATTTCTGTGCATCTGAAACTGCCGTCATTTCATACACAAGTTGTTATATTTTGATGTCCAGGGTGCCCAATACGAAATGCTCACTTTCTGGGGTTATGCTAAGTATCGAGTAAGATCACTTCCAGAAAGGATGCGTGACATGCTGAAGCATTTGATACCAAGCTTGTGTTAGGAGGAGGTAATCCAGTTGGGTACTGAGAGGAGGACAAGATTCTGAGGGAGAACAGTAAGAGTAAAGGAACTGACTCAAGCACAGGTCCAGCAGAGGACCATGTCACACATGTCAGGATGACAGCCCACAGCATGGACTTCTGAAGAAGGGAGTCTTGTCCCTGACTGCTGCTACAGTCCAGTGGCCCTATAGGGGCAGGACATCCTAGGAGACAGAGGAGTGCCACAGCAACCTCTCATAAGGAGATTGTTTCCTTTCTATCATGTCACTATACGCTTTGCCCCAGCCAGAATCACAGAAAGCTAGTGCATAACTAGCTGTCAATAGCTGCCTGGTGAACAAATGAAGGCGCAAATACAGCAGCAAGCATATGAAAGCCAGTCCCTTGATTCATCTAGGATGGTGTGGCTATGCAACTCTCGATTTCCTAAACAAACTTAATTTTTTTAAAAATATTATTTATTTATTTATTTGTTTGTTTGTTTGTTTGTTACAGGGTCTCACTGCACAGCTCAGACTCAGTGATTCTCCTGTCTCAGCGAGTCTCCTATCTCAGGGATTACAGTCCTGTGCTACCACACCTGGTTTCAGGGGCCAGCACAGCGTGTCCAGGGTTCTGGGGCTGGATGGACATGCTGTACTTGGGATCAAATCTGGGTCCTTATGCTTGTCAGGTGGGTATTTAGACTCCTGAGTAACTTCTGTGCACCTGAAACTGCCCGTCATTTCATATGCAAGGCTGAAACCTTGTGTATACATCAGAGCACAGTGACTTACATGCTTGTGAGGTTTTAATGATGTGCTTATGGTCAAGGTTAGAAATGTAAGTAAATTTCTCAGTTTAGATGAAAAGTGATTTTTACCTCACAGGAGCTTGACTGTAATATGCTTAGTTCAAGAAAACAGACACAGGCACATATTTTAAACCCACAAAGAGATAAAAAGCACAAGTTTCCTTATATGCGGGCCTTGTTAATCCTAACTTATGCATTGTTTGAATTTCCCCACAAGAAAGGAAAAGGTTGGTCTAGTCTAGAAAAACAAAAATGCTCCATTAGTTACTTAAATATACAAAATATAGTTAAACAGAGCAGCTACTTTTTTAAGTAAAGTTAATCAAGCACCTTAAAAATCTGAAGCTGACATTTCCAAAGCAAAATAAGTACTAAATTGCACAATTCAGCAGCTCTTGGTACATTCTTAATGTTGTGTAATCATCACCACTATCTAATTCCAGAACATTTTTATCATCCCCAAATGAACCCTTGTCTCCATTAGCAGTCACCCCCATTCTTTCTCTCCCCAGCTGCTGGCAAAAGCTTATCTTCCTCTGTCTCTACGGACTGGCCTATTCTAGACTCCCTTAAATTTTGTACAAAACAAGTGCAGAGTCTGATACCACAGCGATTCCACACAGGACTTTTACACACACAAAAAAGAGAATGTGTCATCTTCTCCCAAGCTCCTTTAAACAGTTGGCCGGTAATGCAACATTCCAAATGACTGTTTCCTTATTTGCCCAGGACCTCTTCAAAACGTGCTGGTGTACCTAGAATTTCGTGGATGAGCTTGGTGTGAGTGTGTGGCGAGTCTGGAGAATCCTGACAAAGATAGTTTTGCTCTGTCTGAGTGAAGACCTTCTTCCCTACCTATGGCCACGGGGCCCTGAGTGCCATGGCCTGCTTTGCTTGTCCCAGGGGCCCTTCCTGGGACAAGCATTGGTGCAGGGACAGTCTCTTAAAGCTCTCTTGTGTTCAAATTGCTCCTGCTCCTGCACGTTTCAAGCACAGGACAGAATCTTCAGAGCTGAGCTATGTGGCCTTAACAAACTCCGTTTAGCCACCCAATTTGTAGCCCAAGTACAGGAACCTTTGGCATTGCTTTCTTGTTCACTCAAGTGGAGGCTTTCCAGATGAGCCAGCTCTGGAGCCAGACATGCAAGGAGCTGGGGCTGTGGAAGCAAAGTAAGTGTAGGCAAAGTGAATTGGGAATTACTCTCATTCCTGTGCTTGCCTGCAATGTGCAGGGTGTAGCTACTTCAGCATAACAGGAACACGACAGCAGCCACACATGACCACGCAGCTCTCCTCCACCGCTCAACTCCAAGGGTCAACCAGGTGTCTGAACATCCTCAAGATCCCTTGGGATTTGGAACAACTGCCAAGTGTTTTTTAAACCATGGCTGATTGCTCTGTAAGCATGTTCTTGATATAACATATTTGAAGACGCCAGTTGGCAAAAGAAAAATACAAGAGGCTGCTTTTACGGTGAGTTTCCCCGCCATCTGCCTGTGCGCTGCAGCCATCCACTTTCTGTGTGGACCTGGATTTATGCTATTCTGGGCCGCGCAAGGGGATGAGATTCCAAGTCAGTATTCCTCTTCTGACCGGTAGGTGGCGCTTCCCAGTAACATCAAATCAAGTTCACGGGGGAGTTTTAGGAAATTCCCTTTCCATCTGAATTAACTCTCGGAAAGAGGCCTAATTCTCAGCCCCACTTCTGAGGCTCAAGCCTTCTGCCTGCAGGGTCAAAGCCCACTCATTATGGGAAGGGGCCCATGAAACAATAAAGCAGAACATGCCTGCCTGTCCAGAGACATTATCCTGGAGGGTCCCCGGCCCCTGAGAGAATGCTTACCTCGTTGGAATGTGTTCTGTTTTGGTGCTTGGCACGATCAGAGGCATTTGAGAAGGCCTTGTTGCAGCCTTCATGCTCACAGACATACGGCTTCTCTCCAGTGTGAGATCTCAAGTGTGTTTTCAAGTTTTCTAGTCTCGAGTAGGCTTTTGTGCAACCTTCAAACTGTGGACAACAGGTAAATCTGGATTACTTCACACAATGGCCCCTGCCGCCACTTAGGCCTAACCCGCCGTCCAAGGGGATAAAAACCTCACATCGAAAGGGTCAGCAGCTTTTGAAAGCCACGGAACAAAAACTCCACTAAACTCTGCATTTATTGGGATGCCAATGTGGCTCGGGGCCGTTCGGGATAAAGCATCTTTCAGGGCCAGTAAGAGTTCTGAAGTTTTTTTTTTTTTTTAATAGGTCGTTCAATGTGGACAATGGGTTTCATTATCTGCTCGTTCATCGCCTCAAATTCCCACTGATTTCAGATTCAGCACAAAGTTCATTAGTATGGCTTTGTGTCCATACAAAGACAGGGATTTGATCACGTTTGTGAAGGGTCTTTAAGATGTAAAGTACCAAGACCAGGCAGTGCCCACTGTACTCTGTGGCACCTGGGTGGGAGGAGGCTCAGCCTCTGGCCCCCTGGCCCCCTTGGCCAGCCAGCACGGAAAGCTTCACGAGTGGCTGCGGGGTGAGGTCCTTCAACATAAATGTTTGAGATCAGAAGCAACTTGACTTTTTTTCAAATCCTGGAATATTTTGCACATATGTAATGAGATATCCAGGGATAAACCCAAGTCTAATGACTGAAATGCCTTTATATCTCCTATATACCTCATACACATATCTTGTGGGTATTTCATATAGCAGTTTACTGTGCCTACATTTTGACAATAACCTGTCACAGGGTACTTGGGTGTGGGATTTTCCATTTGTAGAATCAGGTCAGCACTCAAAAAAGTCTCAGATTTCATACTATTTCTTTTTTTTTGAGTACTAGGAATTGAACTCAGGGCCTTTGCATGGAGCGACATTCACACATCTCCAACATTTATTGTCTATTATTATTATTATTATTATTATTATTATTATTATTATTATTTTATTATTTTAGTCTCTAAGTTGCTCAGAGAAATCTCAGTCTTTTGCCGCCTCGTTCCTCAACTTTCCAAGTGCTGGAATTTTATAATCCTTCAGCAAAATCAGGCTTGGCTAGATTCTTTTTTAAACACATGGTGCTTGACCCATGTAGAAATCAGGCTTCGAAGATACCAATTGAAACAGAAGCAGGAAGCTGACACATTCATTTGCCTTCTGCATCCTCTTCTGCACTAAGTTGCTGGGTGGGGTGAGGTTGGTAACCATGAGCCCTTTCCCTGGTGGCAGCCACCTGTTGCCCACATGGCACTCTGCAGAGTTGTCCTAACTAGTTAACCTTTTTTAAAAAAACATGAGCATCAACTACTAGATAGCGCCCCCTCTTTCTTCCAGCCACCACCCAACCAGGAATCCTCTAAAGTGGAGTCCTCAGCACATACAACCCTGAAATGTGTAAGAAGGGACCCACAGATGAAGCCTGCCATCCCTGGGTGCCTGAGAAGGCAGGGCCAGTGCCCACGTGTGTACTCACAGTGCATTTGTGAGGCTTCTCCCCAGTGTGTCTCCTCATATGCACCACCAACATGTACTGAGCTTTGAAGGGTTTCTGCTCCCTGGAGCAATCGAGCCACCGGCACACAAACTCCTTCTTCTCCCCATGGATATGGTCATTATTGATATGCTGCAGTGGGGAAAAGAAAGGGGAAGATGGAAATACTATCCTTACTTCAGGCAATGGGAGGAACCAAAAGACATCACCTAATCTTTACCTCTAAGATTACTACCTGGTCAAAGTACCTAATTCTAAAAATCTGCTCTTACTGAGGTTTGTATGCTTCCTGACCAGCAGGAATGACACTGTGCAGAGGAAGCCTGATGTTCCAGAAAAAGTACTAGGATGGGCATTTGAAGAGCTGAGTTCACTTTTGAACTCTGAATGCAAATAGCTGTCCATCCTGGACTCTTCTGAGCCTGCGTTAATGCTCATCTGCCCAAGGGGTGTAGGGAGGATGATCAAGGCGAAAATATGGCAAAAGTGTGCCAAGTTCGTTCATGCATGGAGCACACATATGCACGCACAGATCTATAATCAGTAATAAGACAGCTGAAATCATCTTTCAAATTAATCTGCAGTCCAAGCTTGGTGTGATTGTCTCTTGTGAAGAACCACAGAGAGAAAATGCTGTGGTCATCAGTGACAGAGCTAGCAAGTGATCTAGCATGTCAGGGCTTTTGTTCTTTCCCTGCACATAATAAAAGAATGAGGCCAGGCTTGGAGAAGCAAGCCCTGCAATCCCAGGACCCTGGGAGGTTAAGGTAAGAAGAGCACAAGTTTGGACCTGGCCTGGGAAACTTAGTGAAGAACAGTTTTTAAGAAGATCTTGTCTCAAAATTAAAAAAGAAAACAGGATTGGGGCTGGAGTTTAGTGGGCAGGCTCAGGATTCAGCCCTCAGTCCCAATAAACAAAAAACAAGGAATGGGCTCCCTAGTTTCTCAAGTCATTTCTAGGTTTAACATCCTATCAATTAGGATTTTAGAGTGTAACTGAACATTCTCAAATTCCTTATTAATTCCAAGCTTTAGAATCACATTGTATTTGGTTTCCTGGGTGAATACGAGAGGCTTTCCAATGGGAGACATGAAATATCCACATAGTGTGGAGGAAGAGGAAGGTGTCCCTCTGGACCACAGGCTCTTCAGTTTCTGCAATATTTCAATGTCTAGCTCTTAATGACCTGGGCGATTTATATCCTGTTTTGAATCTCTGGTAATCCTGCATTATGTTTGCCTTAATTTAAGGCAATTGGGAGAACCTTCTCAAACACACAGAGAAACACATCAGCTAAGAAACTCATCCAATCTGGATCTTGAGAGACGCCTCAGGGACCTAAGGGTCTAATTCCCCCATCACAGCTGACCTTTCCCACATTCTCCACTAGGTGGCTGCCCGCTTTAGGAAAAGAAGTTTTGCACGCAAGTAAGTTTTTGTGACGTCTCTGAAGCTTAAAACTGCATGAAAGCAGAGAAAACAAATGATCACTCTTTTTCTGGTCTTCAAATGGTTCTCAGAATGCTGGATGAACAGAAAACAGGGGCTGATATATCACAGAATGCGGGAAGAACACTTAAGATCGTGGGGGAAGCTGGAAACCACAGGGCCACAATTGTAGCCGGTAGATGTGAGTTCTTACCAAATCAAACCATCCCAGGGATCAGCACTTCTTAAAAGCCATGGTGGAACACGCATGTATGAAAAGGAGCAGCAAGTGATCTATGTGGGCTTCCAGCTCAACTTCGTAGCTGGTGTGCACGGGGGTCTCATGACTGTCTCTCAGACAGTCCTTAATGTGTATGGGAGTCCAGGCTTTGAAATTTAGGACCACACGGTAGGGGGACTTCTATGAATACTCTTTCTGCAAAATTACAGTTGAGGTGATCATCAGGATGGGAAATAACGGGTTTTATAAAGAAGCACAGCTGCGGCTGGGAAGAGCAGAGGCTCGTTGGAGGAGCCTCAGGACTCAGGGAGGTTTCTCAGATGAACCTGTACTTCAAGTAGGATCTGACCGGGAGACCACCTGGAGACCCAACATGTGTCCGGCAAGGTGGGAGTGGACACAAAGGGACACTTCTGCAGGTGACCAGCAGGAGTGCTGAGGAGGAGCATGAGTGCCACCCCTGGCAGGAGAGTACTGGCCAGCTACACACGGTGGCCTCCAGCTCCGCCTTTGCATGGTGCTTGGTACGAAGACACTCCCTTCTTGGAAGTCAAGTCGGCACTGCTGCAGGGGTGGCTAGGCTTGGGTTAGCTTGCCAGGGCTCACCTTATGGACAGTGTGCTGCACGAGAAGCCACAGTGAGGCCTGGAATCACCGCTCCTCAGAATCACAGGTGCCATCAAAATATATGGTGACTGCTTTTACATAAACACTTATTGTAGTAAAAGACAGATTGTTGTAAATCCCCCTCAAGGTACTTCCTGTCACTTTGAACACAGTGATCCCATCTTTTTGGCCCTTTCTGAAGCACTTCAGAAAGTCCTCTTTCCTGAGTGCCTGTACACAGCAGGATCCACAATACAGTGTGCTGGGTGCCCAGTGCCACCGCAGGATCTGACACATGTTGGGTCTCCAGGTGGTTTCCCGGTCACATCCTACAATTTTGTGAAAACATGAAGGCATGTTTTCATTGACCTCATTCTCTGCATCTTCTACTGGCAGACGTGTGGCTCTTCCGCACAGAGAAAATGGCCATGAAGGGGAAAAGTGGGGGCCAGGGAGATGGCTCAGTAGAATATGTGCTTCCCTGGCTAGCTCAAGGGCCTGGGTTTAATCCTTACTTTCACAAAAAAAAAAAAAGGGAAATGTGTTGAATCTTTTAGGACATCAAGACAGCCACAACAACACAATTGAAAACACACATGAAATATGACCTCCAAAACTGCTTCAGAAAGTACCAAAAATCATGGGATGCTTTTTCAAAGAAGGAGAATATTTTGAGGGAATTTAAAAGTAGCATATTTTTTGCAGTAATACATGCTTTAAAAAATTTAAACATCTATTGTGCTTGCTGATCGCACCCTTGAGAAAACCCATCCTTGAATATCTGTTCCCAATAAGGAGGACATCAAGGGACCTGGTACTTCTTAGGGGAATGGATGACAAATAGTGGGTGAGGGGCATTTGCCAGTCATGAGACCCTGGCCTTGCGAACCTCTGAGGGCCAACACAGTGGGGAAACTGTCCTCCAGGACTAGGAGGGATGTCCAGGTCCAACTTGGACCCCGGCGACTCCAGGGGAGTGTCACAGCAAAGGCCGCATCCTGATAGGGAGGGGAGATTGTGGTCCACACACAACCTTAGAGGCTTACCTTGAACTTATTTTACAAACACAAGTGCCCCAGAGGTCGTGGAATCTGCGTACAGAGGGGTGTGCATGTGTGTGTGCTTGCAGGATGCACGAGTGAGCGCATTTAGGCCTCACGGAGGCTTGTTGGACACATGTAGGAACCTGATGGAAGGAAACCCTCTCCTTGCGGGGAGGTGTGAGGAGGAACCCGTGCTGGGCCATCGAAGCGACACCTCCTCAGCAAAGCGGCCATCTCACCACTTTCCCTTTCATACTGGGAGAATGGACCTGAGTCCCAACCGGTGTGCTTTTATCATTTTCTGAAACTACACTTGACTTCAAACTTACACTGAGATCAGTAGTTACTTTTCTGAAAAGGAAGCTATAGGATAGTAGAGGGGTGAGACAGGGTCTACTCTGCTTTGCTTTCCTGCCCCAACTTTCTGACTATTTAGGAGGTTCAACTGTGTTTTAAACTTACGTTCTCAAGAGCAACATTTTAGTAACGTACTATAGAAATGATCCCTGAAAGTATAGCCTTGAAGAGAGCAACATTTTAGGTGAAAATGAAAATCTTGAGAAATAACAGACTCACATGTCTACATATTCTAATTTCTTTTTTATTAAAAAATGCATAGGCTTCTCAGCAAGATTACCTGAGAAGGCTCTGTAGGGTCGATCTTTTCTGAATGAGACCACACAATAGGTATTTAAATTGTGTCATCCAAAGATTTCTACAGACAGTATGTAAATCAACAAGATGTCTGTTCATGTAGGGATATGGGAAATTTTCATATCATGAAATATTCCCAGGCTAGGGAGATAGCTCAGTGGCACAAGTGCCTGCCTGGCAAGCGTAAGGTCCTGAATTCTATCCCTACTATTCCCAAAAGAGAAAAAACAAGGAAGGAACTATTTCTTAAACTTTAAAAAAAATTTTTTTTTCTCAACTCCTGGCTAAGCTCACAGGTTCTACACAAGCAAGGAGTGGACCTGCCGTGGCTCTCTCTAAACTGATTCCAGAGTTTTCTTCTTGCTCTGTTATTTGTCAGGTTAGCTCTCACACCTTAGAAACTGAAATTAGAAGAAGAAATGTTATGAGAGAAAAGAAAGCAGCCTGAGAAAGGAATAAAAATCAGGAATCTTGGGTAAAACAGGGAAGAGTTAGGGCAGACACCTCCCTGTCCGTATCATTTGCAGGACTGGGTGGAAAATACACACACACATACACACACACACACACACACACACACACACACACACAACTCTTCTCACCAAAATCCAAGGTGGCTAAGAATAATAATAAACAGTGAATTCTTCATGTTCGAGCAAACAGACCAATCCTATAAGAAGGTGACCCGCAACTCCACAAGCCTGAGTTTATTTGTGGTTTCACTAAAAGTTGACTTTCTAACAGTGAAAACGCTAATCAACCATATAAATAATTGAATTGGAGGGAAAATAATACATGATTAAATTCCAAACTAATCCAACACAAAGACGTGCAATTTGCCCAAGGCCGAGAGAGCCAGAAAGAGATAGATGGTGTAAATTACGATACATAGCTCCTTGCAACAATGCTGCTCAGAAGTCTGCTTGCCTGAATAAAGAGGACAGGGACACTGTGGAGTAGCAGTTCCCCAGTAAAGTCTGAGTCACCTGTGATGCTTCCTGAGGCTATGAGCCTTTACCTCCAGAAATCTATGGCTGCTGAAGTAAACCAGAGCAAACAAGTTATTTTCCAATAGCGCCTGCAGCAAAATGAGCCGGGTGGCTGGGCATTGGCATGTCTTCCACCTCCCCCGGACCTTGGGCACACCGAGGAAGGAGGGAGACAACTCCAGCTAGCTGGGCAGTGGAGGAGAGGGATATAACTTTATGTTAAGGATTCTCTTTGGGAAGCGGGCTTTGATTGTCAATGTAGGCAGGTTGGAGAGGGGCGGGAAGAAAGATACCAGGAAAGGGAGAGTGGCCCTCTCCTTTCACAAGCTACAGAATGAAAGCCCACAATGGACTTCACTGAGCTAATCAGGGTCTTTTCTTCCTGCTGCGTTATTTCACCATGAGCTCAGAGCAGGCAGCTTTCCTAACCTTCGGAGGAAACACAAGCACGAGGTCCTTCTGTGCTCCCTGCCCAGGGCGCTGTAAATAAAGCCACTATTGAAGCGACTGCATAGCCTGGAAGTGCACTTCTGCTTTTTTTCTACCTCTCAGCCTGGCTCTCCTTTAGCTGGCCTGGCTCTCACTTGCTCTCAGTGCACAGCCCTTTGAATCGCTAAGGAGCCTCCAATCCAACGGAGGCTGTTCTTCTTTCTAGTGCGGCTTCAACATGCAGCTCACTGGCACCTGAACTCTGCCTTGGATTTGTAATGCTCATTACCCATTGAACAGGGGCTATCCCAAGCCTACTCACCCTGACATCTACTTCTCCTTAAATCAAGAAGGCAAATTCCTCCAGGACCATCATGAGAACCACAGGTTTAAGTACACCTGAGAAGAGTGAATGCGAAACACAATCCCAGCGTTTCCTTTCAGCTTTCCTATGCATAGATGAGGTGTCTGTCACAAACACGTATTAGACATGGTCACGAATCTCCCTTCAAATACTCTCTCCCTTGTTTTGAATTACTTGCATCCTATCATTCCTGCCACTTTCTGCAGCACTTCTGGAAGTCTTCTTTTGTGAATGTCTGTATGAGGTAGGATAAAAATGTCCACGAATGCTGAGGCTGACTACCATCCAATGGAAGTCAGGTTGGCAACCGCTCACCACATGTCCTTGTGCACCTTAAACACTTACCCACCTTGTATGTTGGGGCTGCTGGCACTTTCCACAGTCAAAACGATCACAAAAGGGAAATGTTTTCAATCAAGTTAGGACAGCAAGGCGGCCAGGACAACACAACTAAAGATACCCATGGAAGAGGACTTGCAGAACTGCTTCTGAAAGTGCTGAGAGCTACCGTCTGAGCATGTTTGACGTGAGGAATAAGATTCTGAGGGGAATTTGATGGTAATGTGTCCTTTTCTGTACTTAATTTTTTAAATTTAAACATTCATAACATTTTTTAGTCATACCTTATATGTTGTATTTCTACTGTTTGTCAAAAAGCACTGAACGTTCCTATCAACTCCAAAGGATACTGACAAATGCAGCTAACTTTCTCATACCACTAGCTGCAGCTAAAAGCAAGAATGCTAGTCCTTAGACTAGTACTCAAGTATGTAAGAATTCCCAAACACACACACACACACACACACACACACACACACACACACACACACAGTTTTACAGCTGTAAGAGAAAGATAAATAAGGCCTAGGAGAGTGGTGCCTTTCATATATAAATATTCAAGCTAGTGAGCCCGCATTCCAGACCTGCAGTTTGTTGGTCTAGGGGTCTGGGCCGAAGCTGAGATGCTTGCTCTCCACTCTGTCTGCCTCCGATTCCTACTTGAGCTATACTTCTGCGTATCCAGACCCCACCAAACGGCCATCATTAGATTCCACCATCCTATTTTTAAGAGGAACTAAGTGACACAGAAATGCTTCCTTCTCACAATGTGGACCTGGAGGTGTCTGATACGTTCCGATCTTTTCATGTTGCCATGCAGGTAGCTCTCAGATGGAGCTTGAGAGATGAATGTGTTTAGAAGACAATAATCACTTGAAACTTCCAGAACTTGATGAAGGAGAATGTGAAGAAAGCTTTCTAGTTTTGCACTAAGATGAGACATAGCGAGGTAAACAAATCTAAGAAACCTAAATTTGTACTGTGTTTCTTTGCTTTGCAAGCATAATACCACCTCTTTACTGATATTTCTAAAAGAGAAAAGTGATTCAGACTCTATTCAAATTTATATTAAAACATTTGGTTATAATCTCTACCTACTCTAAGGAGATAAAATACCTTAAAAAAAAAATCTCACCAGAAGAATCCCTCAATACTTATGGTTTCTTGTTTTGTGTATTATTTGATCCATGTAACATTTTTTAGGAAAGTTTTCCAGCTGTCATGACCCAGGTTCTATTAGGGACACACTGTAATTGGATTCCTAAAGGTGGTACCAGGCAGAAATAGGGGGGAAAATGCAAGACTCTTAGACTATCAGGGCTGAAATAGGCCTTGTAGCTCAATATGCACTTTAATTCTAGATAAATAAAATAATTTAAATTTGTTTTGGTGGCATTCATCAATCTTCCTAACAGATTATTTAAGAAGCTACAGCAGCTTGGTGGGGGCAGGGGTTCTTGCTAGAGACTTCACAAAATGATGTCGTTAGCTAAAGCTGGTTAATAAAAAATACTGAAGAATTTTTTTCGGCTTTTAAATGCGACTACAAAATCAGACAGAAAAACATCAAAAGGACTCAAGACTTCAAGTACAAAATGGCACTTTCTTTATAAAAGTAAAACAATTTTATATGTCCAATTTGTGCATATTAAGTAATAGGGAAGAAAAAAAAGCTTCTTTGTTAGAAATAAATACGTAGAGCCCCTCTGATAGCTATTCTTTTTAAAAATGTATTTAGTACAGGATCTCACTTCACAGACGGGAGTTGGAGTGATCCTCCTGTTTTCAGCCTCCCAAGCACTGGGATTATAGGTACATGCCACCATGCCCAGTCTGTCACTGTCTCAGTGCGCCCAGGGGTGGGACCAGCGTAGCACGTGGGGTTTGATAGCTGCTTGAATTCTAGACCCAAAAGTGTAACAGAATTACCTTCTTCTCTGTAAGAAGGACAACAATGATTAACAAGACAAATGTCTTGTTTGAATGAAAGGCTATATAGTGCAGATTTTAGGGAACAGAAATTAGCCAATTTAACATACACCTACCAGCTGCTCACCTCCCTAATCAACTCCATTAAACTGAAACTATTGTCACTCATATTGAGAAAGAACATATAAGGATGAAATACAGACACGTGTCACTCATGGATGGCATGCAACACAGTAAGTGGAAGAAGCCAGTCAAAAAAGGACAAATATTAAGTATTTATATTAATGTCCAGAACAAGCATATCTGTGCAGAAAGAAAAGCAAATTTATGGTTATCTATTGTTGTGGATGAATAGAGAAATTGGGAATTGACAACTGAATGATATGGGGTTTCTTCTTGAGGTGACAAAATGTGGGATTAATTGGGAAGGTTGTATCATTCTGAGAATATAGCAAATATGCCAAACTGTTGTACACTTTGGATAGGTGAACCATACGGTGTGTGATTTGTATCTCCAAGATGTTACATCCTTCACACCCTAACGCACAAATGGGTGTTTGGGGACAGAGTCTGAGGAGGCTGTAGGGGAACACGGAAAGTGGTTGAAGCAGGATTTGGGATGTGACCTTCCCTAAAATGTATCTTTCCTCCTTCAGAAAGAGTAAGGAGGGTCTAGGGCCCTGAAAGTGACTTTCCCTGGAAGTACACAGTTAGGTTACATATCAGTCACAACTGCTACAGCACACACCTGCACACCCACACATACAGAAAGGAAATTTCTTTTCTACAATATATTCTGAAAGTCACTAAAAATTCACACAAAATTCAATCACTGAATTTAGAAATTATATTTCTAGTTGTTGTTATCTTGAATTACAAAATAAGCAGACATAATTTATTTACCTGATCCCTACCTTCATCCAAAGGACTGCTTATGTTCAGTTAGAATAACAGTGTACCTACAACATTAAGATGGCTTATAATTTCACAAAAGTCTAGTCTTTGGAAATTTTTAAGAAGCAAAAAGCAGGCATGACAAATAGTGGTTCATGTTAGTTACACTACTTAGGTAAGAAAATGGTTTCATTCTTTAAAGTACAGTAAGGGCCTCTGATTCTTTGTAGAAAAATGTTCTTTCTATTTCAGTTTTGTTTTCTGAATTATTTTACTCAAATACACATGACTGTTTTCAAAGTTCTCATATAATTTAGGTCACTGTTATAGACCATTTCAGAGCTCCTTTTCGGGATGGATGACTATAAAAATGCACTGAAATTTTACATGAACATGTAAAATATATTTCCCACATGACTGGGCACATTTATTTATTTATTTACTTTCTCACTCTATCCATTTATTTATGAACTTGGCAAACTGATGGTGGCTTGGCTAAGCAAAAAGAAAAGACACACATTCAAGCAAGTAAGGTTTCAGTGACAATCAAAATTCCAGAAATAAGAAAACACAGACGTGCAATATAATTTCAGTTATACAGTCATGTGAGCAAACGGTCTGCAAAGCCAACCTGCAGAAAGGGCCCTAGCTCACCTCCTCGCAGTGCACCCATCTGAACATTGCAGTGGGCACCGAGGTTCTTGGCCTGAGCACTCATGCTGAGGGGGACGCAGGACAAGGCTACTTCCTGGCCCTCAGATGCCTTTTACACTGAGCTGAAAGGCCAGCCCAGCAGGGCTAGAAAAGTGGCAATAAAACCCAGCCGCTGCCAAGGACCAAATGAATTCGTCATTCGTGTGTACGGATCCTTCCCATGAATGGAGCATATCTGGAAAGCATTACCAACCTTTGCAATTTTGCACATATCTCCAAGGGAAACAGTTCAGAAGCCAGACTGTGTCCCAAAGCATTAAAATCCTCCCGTGTTGTACATTTGGATTTCTGCCAGGAGCAGAAAGGAAAGGCAGCGGACAGCTTCCTATGCACCAGTATCTGCATCACAGTTCCTTTCTTCTATCCACCACTGAAAGCCTACTTACTTTGTTAATAAAACTTTGAAAGGCATGCTGGATTCACATAAATATATTTACAATAGCACATGTTGCACTTCTAACTTTAAGATACTTAATACACATGTGACCAGCCTTAAAAAGTACAGGAAACAAGAAAGACATTTTTAAAAAGTGTCCCTGATTACAAAATTTCCTGCTTGGAATGCAAGACACTAAGTGTTCCATTATCTGAAAGTATACAGAATGTTAGTCGTTAATAACTTCGTAATTTTTATAATCCACATTGTACCCGAACACATAGCCATTACTCTTTGTAAAAGGCCTGAACATAAAGTACGGTGAGACAATTCAAAATGTTAATACAAATCAAAACTGAGATCTTACCTTTAATAGGCGGTCTCTGCTTTCACGACTCTGTAAAAACAACCATCTTCCCTCCCTGCTACTAAATGCCAATTCTGAGTATTACAGGAATCAGTCCTTAAACTTGCGTGCCAGCTCACAGGCAGAAATACCTCAGTTCAAGATCACTTTGCACAACAATTCGATTCTCAAACAGAAACGTTCCACAAAGTTCTGGGGCTGTTCACACATCCAGTAACAAGCACAAGCACAGCCACCTTCCCCACACAAACCCAAATGTGGCCATATTCCCCCAAATCGTAAAACAAAGAAAGTCATGAACTGAGATGCCACTGGATTTTGATATCATACATGTGATAACTAAAATACTTGTCGGGCTGGGGAGACAGCTCAGTGGAATAAGTGCTTCGGCAAGAGCAAGGGCCTGTTCCACTAAATAAATAAATGAATGAATGAATAAATAAATAAAATAGTTGTTAAAATAATTACATATAGTAGAATTTATCTGGGGTTCAAATGATTTGACCAATCTCATTTTAATATTTGGAGAAAAGTCAAGAGTCTTTTGAATGGGAGCCTTTGAACAGAGGAGGCAGAAAAGTTAGCCTGGTCCCAGCCACAGTCCAACCCACATCCCCAATCATGCCTCTCCTTGAAGACCTTCTGCCAATCATGTTGCTAAAAGCCGATGTAACATGAAAAGCACTAGCGAGACCCTTCAGCAGTGAATAAGAAATCAGGCAAGTGTGTGTGTGTGTGTGTGTGTGGTGTGTACAAGGGGGCAGTGACTTCTGATAGAAACACAGACAGATTTCAAGAACAACTGGAAGAAAGGAAAGAAGCAGGCAAGCAGGCGAAATTATCCACTTGGAAATCTGCCCACGGTCCTTGTTGAGCTGACTCATTCATTCACTATTAACTCAGAGCTTATTCAGGATATGACAGTTACAGTGCAAAATGCTGGAGAAGCAAGGCGGAGTGAGACATGTCCACGGAATCTTACCCAAGACTGAGTTCAGGAATGCAGGAAGGAATACTGTTTAAAGATTAGCCTTCCCATCATGGCCGCTTTGCAATTAAACAGTAAGCTCCTTGAGATAAGGCATGGCTTGTTTTCTTCTCTGGTGTTTTTGCATCATAGCTCCAAGGTCCACTGCCCTGGGCTGTTCAGGTTTATCATACCAAACGAAAGTGGGAAGGGTGCTGCGGTGACATCTCTGCTACAGCAAGCTTTCAACATGGAGAAGTATTAACTCTATCATTTTCTAGCTAACTTATTCTCCAGCTGCTGTGATGTGCAGTACTTTCCTAAATACCTACATCTGCGGTCACGGATACATTTAATACCCAGGAATAAATTTCTTACACAGTATGGGTAAATGGTAACATTGTGCCATACCTACTTTGCAGTTTCCTAGATCACAGCGTTTATGGAAAGAGCAGAGGTTCAGACTTTGCTGTAGGGATTAATTATTTGCATACTGTGGACAACACAAATGCAACTAAGAAGAGTCAAAATGGGGTAAACGGGAAAGAAATAGTTGGAATACCATGGGATAGATTGTGTAAGAGAGCAGAAGGGAAGCCTTTTTAAGCAAAATACCTAGGCTAAATCCAGAAGAAGACAAATGTTTACGGTAAAACAAGGAAAAAGAGAGGACACAGAGTGTATGGCAAAATGACACCTCAAGTACAGGGTGAGACAGACTGTGCGTATGGACACACACATAGATGTAAAGTGGGTGCTACAGATGCACACTGGAGAATAGTGAAGGGGTGCTGAACACTGTAAGGTATCCAGATTCCAGGCAATCAAGAGAAGGCTTTCAAAGCAAGGCAGTGATGAGAGCAGTGCTTGCAAAAAGAGGACTCCAGTTGTATCAGGGAGGAACTGGGAAAAAACAGAGCAACAAATCCACTTAGGGCATCACAGTACTCATCCAGGGAGCCAGGGGTTGTACCCAGGCAGTGGCAGAGAGGGTGGAGAATGGGGCTGGATCTGGGAGATGCTTTGGAAAAACTTGTGGATGAGGACTCATGAAGGTGAAGTAGGAAGAGTTATTGAAGTTTCTGGCAGTAAAGATCGTGAGACAGAAACTGCACTGGAGGCCCAACAGAACCAGGAGGAGTAATTTTTCTATTTAGGACCCAACATTCAAGCTAACTCTAGGACACCCCTGTAGATCTATCCAGCAATGACCACAAGCATCAACATGGAGATTTAAGTATATGCATAGGTATGTAGCTCAGTGGTAGAGAACATGTCTAGCATGCATAAGGCCCTACATTGCATCCTTAATATAACTGAGAAATGAAATTTAAGAATCTAAGAAAAGCTTAGCTGAATGAAGAGTATGATTCCATTCCTTTCCTACTCTACCGTGAACTGTAGTAAACCCCAGTATACACACACACACACACACACACAAATTCTGAAAATCCTTGACTTATGGACACTGTCCAGAGGATAAAGAGGAAGAGTATCTGAAAAGAATATGTGTCGGCAAAACGAATGCATCAGCAAGGAATGGAGGAGACAAAAGCAGTAGTGGACAGGGTCGAATAGTCTTGTGGGGAATATCTGAAGGAACTTCTGGTAAGCATCTACAGAAGAAGTTTGGTAGTGAAGAGCTCAAATTTTCTGCCTTGGGTTGCTTCTGGGTTCCAGTAAGTTTGGATGAATCAGATGGGAAAGACAGAAAATGTCTAGCAAGACAGTAGAGAATGTGGGTTTAAGAAGAGAAAGCGGCTCATCTGGCCTGTTTTTGCTGGGAGGGGCGAGACACTATACTCAGAATTCCATTGCACTCAGTTCTCAAACTGTTGGTTGGAGGGAAAACACTGCTTCTACCGAACTGACTGCAAAATTCACTATGTCTAACAGCCAGGCCTTGAGTGGAGCGGCAGCGGTGAGACCAATTGTACTTCAGCACCCACAAAGAAAGAACGTGGAATGAGGGACTGGGAGGTCTCCACAGACCAGGGGGTTCATGTGACTTCCCAGCAAGAAGAGGCAGAGTCAGTGCCTTAAAAAAGCACACCCCTGATGGGCCGCACCAGAGTGATCCTAAGTAAGGGGAGACTTTAAGCCAAGTCTACCTTCTTCATGTCTATCTCTAGACAGCTCCTGTTCGTTGACGGTCTTCATCTCATTTGGCCCTGCTCCTAAATGCCCCTCACAGACCAGTCTCTAACCTACTGCTCCTTCATTTCTTCCCTCTGACTCCCGTCACTTCTGCATATCACAAGGAACTTAACAGAAATTGTCTACTATTTATTTTCTGTTTCCACTAACCCTCACTAGGAAATCAAATTCACCAAAGCAGGGCTTTTTATCAGCTCTGTTTAATGATTTTTTTCCCCACTGCATAGAATACCCAGTGTATGGTAGGAATTCAACAAATATTTATTGGGAGAATATGGTATTAGAAATGTGTAGTAGAAATATCAAGTTTGGAGTCCATGTGATCTGAGGCCACAGTACACTTGCAATCTGCGATGCATCCTAGATTTGTGCTTGGAGAACCAGAAGCCACAGGAAAGGCAAGCAATTTCCTGTGATCATTCTATGCCCTACAATCTAATCAACCTGGAGTCACAGATCCCCTTGGTTTCCACTCAGGAGAACGTCCTTTGCTATTGCAATTGTAAAATGAATTCTCCAGTGAGTGATGACATAATTCAGTTATCTTAGTTGGTTCCTAATTACTACAAAAGAAAAGAATTCTAAAACTTATTTCCACCAAGGACACTGTTGACATGATTTAGCGGTAAAGACTCCAGCAGTGAAAAGGTAATCCTAACTTACCGTGCTATGCCCCACTGGCCACAGAACGTGAATAATCCGATGTTTTACAATGGATTTCTCTTGGAATAATTCAATAAAGCTTCAGATGAAGGGCAGAACAGAAAAAAAAAAACCCAAGTTTTTCTGTGTGATTAAACTGCACTCTATCTCACTGGAATTTTGCCTTCTGGCTATTGTTCTTGTGGATGGCTTATACAGATTTCTTCCCAGTACAACATTGTTAAGTAAGAGAAGACTGAAGGGCATATTTCCTCTTTAATCTGCTTGTGGAAATCTCATTAATGTAATAGAAATTTTGCCTCCTACCATGACTAAAGTGTTTGAAGAGTCCAAAGAAGGAAGCAAGATTGACCTATAGTTTCCCTTGGAGGAATGGAGAAAGAAGGCACTTCACAGAGAAATACAAGTTGAATCTTGGCAATCCGAAAAAACAAAATAGGATGTGTGTGTGCTCACGCACATGCACACGTGTGCATGAAGGCAGAATGGACTGTGCTTCTTCCAAAAGAGAACTGGGCAGGTAGCCACCCGCTAGGAAGCACCTTCTTCCACTTGATCAAATCCCTCTTGGGGAAAAGGCACTTCTCCTGAATTGACGCCATTTCTTTTGTCGTTCTTTGCTTTACCTTTTATCTCTCCACCAAAATAAGAATTTTGTTCCTCAAGGAGAACAATTTATTCCTAACAATATGTTTTTAATTTGTGCTTGATTCCATAAAACTTATTTTTATAAGCACACTTTCTTAAGAATATTTGACCAGTATATGGTGCTAAACATTCAATTTTTAAAAAGTTTCCTTTAAGGCTGTCTTTTGACCCTTCAGCCATTTGCTTCCAAAATACCTGTGGCTTTCATAATGGTCTCCATATTGCATAGGAACACAATATTAATATAGTGTGGTTACAGTACCACAGCAACTGGTTAAAAATTTATGAATTTTAGGACTCTCCATAGGAAAAAAAATAGTGAATGCACTAACAAAGCAGGCTAAAAGTAAGAAAAGGCAACATTTGGTCTAAACTTTGTCACCTGGATATTTGAAGTCAAAGTGAGTTCTCTGTTATTTAATTTGACCCAAAATGATGTTACTATGTTTCAGGCTTCCAGCCACACAACCATAACATAAGCACTAAGATAACAGCTTGTTCAAGAATTAGTGGATACCACGGTACTGAGCCATCTGAACCTAGGACCTTACTGTTCATGACAGATATTGAGCAACTACCCAAGACCACAGGAGAGGGTGTCCAGGGTCACTGCCACTCCTGTCTCATCCATTACTGGTGAGTTCCCATGCAGGACATACTCACACCGAACCTTTATCAACCTCAGCTTTGCCTGACCTGGTACTGTAACATCTTCCCATGGCTGACTTTGCTGGTCTTTTATCCACTACAGGAGGGTTTGCTCTTGGTCACAGAGGTTCAGAGTCTCAGGAAGGCACCATGATTTCATGGCCCAGATAAAAACAGAAACGAAGGTTAAAGTTTACATCTATCTCTATCACAGAGGTTGGAGTGGGAGGAAATTATAAGAAAAAATTATTGTAAATTCAAGACTAAGTGAGTCTTATCCTTGGAAGCAAAGGGCTTGTAAGAAGGGGTTTCAAATTCCTCTGAAACACTACAGAGGCTGGCCAGATAACTCAGTGGATTAAAGAGCCTGCTTAGACTCAGGGACCAGCCCTGCCACCAGAGTGTGCTGAAACAGCAATTGAGACTGGGTGTGGTGGCACATGCCTCTAATCCCAGTGCTTGGGAGGCTGAAAGCAGGAGGATCACTACAAGTCCAATCTGTGTAGTGAGACCCTGTAAACCCTGTACTAAATACATTTAAAAAAAAAAAAGAAACACTACAGAAAATACAGACAAGACAGGGTAATGTTGCACCCGTTAAAAAAAGAAATTAAGGAGGAAACAAGGAAAGGAAGGAGGGTCTTATTCATATCTGCTACAGTTTGCATATAAAGTACCCCCAATTTAAGGAAAAGTTTAATCCCCCAAATCATGCAATTAGTGGTATTCACAGGATAGAAACTGATGTTTCAAAGATGAGACTTTGGAAAGTGATTATAGAAGATTTGGTCACTAGGGTAGAGTCTCTATGATTGAGTCCTGGTGGCTTTATCAGCAGAGGAAGGGAACACTGGAAACAGGTAGATACATATATACCTTCACCATTATGTTATGTTGCCATGAGACCCTTGCCAGGACTATGCAATGCTCTCTGGAGTTTCATGACCAAAACTGAAAGCCAAATAAACCTGTTTTCCTAATAAAGAAGCCTATCTCAAGTATTTCATTATAATAACAAAAAACATCACATCTAAGCAGGGACAGATAGACAGACAGACAGACAGACACACACACACACACACACACACACACACACACACATCTGCACGGAGGACATCTAGGATCCTAGCATTAGGGTGCTATCAAAACCCAGAACCAATGTTATAAGGGTTAAACACATTGTCCTTGGTTAGCAATGGTCTCCAGCTCTGTTAACTGGAGGTCTGGAAAAAAATTACCAAATCTGAGATAATGTCCTGTGTGGTTCAAGTGCAGAATGTACTGTTTATAGACCCTAGCGCCTGTGGTTCAACTCCCAGGACAGATGTGTGGACACTTCATGAATCTAATGGGCAGCAGTCTTTGGTTTTAGGAAATTCCTATATGGTAACTAAATGCCTACATACCTATTTACATGAACTGCAATTCTTCTTCATTTTTGTCCCCAATCATTATTATTAAAATGAACTTGGTGACTTTCCTGAATTATTTTATAACTTAGAATCTGTTGGCTAGAACACACACACACACACACACACACACACACACACACACACACCCTGCTTCAAGACCACATGAGAGAGAAAGCCTCTCACCTGTGGGCTACTGCTAATCCACTTGCCCAGGGATCTTTGCTGAACATCAGCAGTGCAAATCTACCCAAACCTTACCTTTAAAATGCTCAACACAGAGGATTCCCTATTGGTTAGTCAACTGCTGGCTCATATACAAAGAAAATACTGTATTTTGCTCTGAAGAGCTTTCTGCATCAATTTAAATGCAGTGAGACGGACACAATATCCCAGAGAGAGAAAAACCTACTTTATTACATTCCTGACCCAAGAGGAAGGATTTGCCCTTAGGACAGAAAAGGAATAGAGAGGGTACAGGAGAGTTACCTAACTCTAAACATGAAAACAGTTACTAATGAGGCATGACAATGCTTTTAATCGCTGACATAATTATAATATGTACATATAATACGATACAAGGAAGGTAAAGGCAGCTCATTTTTTTTGGCCTTAAAGGTGCTCTTCAATATTCTACTCTAGGTCTCCAGGATTTTATGCATGCTTGGGGAAACATTCAGGGGAGGAAACCTGATATTACAGGGATTCTTTCTCAGTGTGATCACATCTTGTTTTGATTTGATTTGATACATCTGTATGTGGCAAGTGTGGTAAGGTGAAACAAGGCTCTCTCAGGCAGTGTTTTAGAATTCCTCTCTGCTTTCCTGTGCAAATCAAGGTAACTATAAAACAATAGGCAGAAGAACTGCGATTTTTATTTCTTCATATCGGAAGAATGCTAGGAGAAACACTCACATAACCTCAGCAGTGAGCGGTATGGGCATTCGTTGTCCTTTTACAACTATATAAAATATATATTCTTTTAACCAAGCCTTTACTTTTCCTTCTACGATGTTTCCACACATGATATGATCTAACTCCAGGATACCATTTTCCAGGAAAGAGTGGCATCTCTGGCTAATAGCATGGAAGGTTGATAAAGAAACTTGACATGCTGAGAGAGGTTTGGCTGTTTCTCTTCTGACTGTAACATTTATGGGAAGAATTCTACATCATCCTTTTAAGTCACTGTGTGGTAGCTGGATATTGCCAGCTTTGCAAGCTCACTCTTTCACAGTCAGCGTGCCTGAGACCTGGGACTATTCGAACATCCACATTTCATTAAAATGAACACTTGGCAATGCTAGCAAAAGCCAAGAATCATTCCAGGTATGCGTACCAGAGCCACTAATGCTGTTTGTATCCTAAGACCAGACAAACAAGCAGGGGAAAATATATAATGAAACAGATTAAGTAGGAAAGAATGAGCTGGTGTTTCAAGTGGACAGTAACTAAGTTAAAATTCCTCTGCTGATGCCTTCTGCTTTGTATGCCACTTAGATTTGTTCTGCATGAGTACAGTTTTGGCCCCTTCTAGAAGGCTTCTTGAGTAGAGGAGCTGTATCCCATTAGCCCCGTATCCCACGGGCCTTCACCTTGATTTCCACACAACAGATACTCAGGAACCATTGCTCACTGGAACAAGAGTACAGAACATGATTCAATAACCTGCTTCTTCGTATTTCCCTGCAGCCAGTGGTAGGCTGCCCATGCGACAGATGCACTGCAAGGACATCCTCAATCAGACTCTAACACTGGTATTTTCTTGCTATAATCAGAGAGAATCTTGGGCTTTAAGGAAGTAGACACCTTCTGGATGCCTGCTGAATGCAGAGACAGTTTAAGTTTTAATTTTTAAACTTTGATTTTTTTTTCTTTGCAAGGGATATTAAAGAAGGATTAGGAATCCTTTTGCTCACAAGCTATCATTAAGCTGGTTCCACCAGGTCATTCTAGGGTAATGTTTGGAAACAGGAGGCAAATGGCAGAACTGGTCATTCGGGATGTCGAAGGGCCAAGTGCTGACTTCATTTATTTTACAAGTAAAAGGAAATGGCTGAAGCAATCAACATATGGCACCTCTTCCAAGGTACTTACACCACAGGAGCAAGTTCCAGGCATGTGTCAGAGAAACTGTATTTTCTTTTTTCTTTTTTTTTTTTTTTTTTGTCTTTTTGAGACAGGGTCTCGCTATGCAGTTCAGGCTGGCTTTAAGCTCACTTTGTAGCTCAGGCTGGTCTCGAACTCACAACAATCCTCCTGCCTCAGCCTCCCGAGTGCTGGGATTACAGGCATGCGCCACCACGCCCGGCGAAACTGTATTTTCTTTAGACATATTTTTTAAAAAATAGTTCTTTCACTCCTTCTTATCGAGTGTGTCCAGAATATCTGTAAAATCCATTTAAAATATGCCCATGATTTGCCGCAAGCAACTGCTTCTCCCTGGCAGGACCTGGTTTACATCAAACAAACAGGGAATGAAGCACTGAGCACCCCATTCCTTGGCCACAAGTTGTATAATTTTTTCTTCCCTCAAAGCTTCAAACATAAATCTCATTTTGAATTTCAACACCTCTCATTAGACTATGAAGTATAAATGTCATTACTTTTAGCAATAAGGTGAAATGTGAATTACAGTATTTCATTTAAAAATATCCTTTATTGGGCTAGCGAGATAGCTCAGTGGACTATTCGCCTGCTTTGGCAAGCACAGGGGATGGGGTTTGATCCTGGTCCTGCATGCTGTGCCGACCCTACCCCTGAGGCACGCTGAGACAGCCACTTAGTCCAAGAGTGATGGCACACACCTACAATCTCAGCACTGGAGAGACTGAAAACAGGAAGATCACTACTCCTGTTTCCAGCCTCCTCAGCACTGGTATTAAAGCACGCACCACCACATCCAGTTTCAGGGCCGATACAGAACACCTGGGGTTCAAAGATTGGCCCAGCATGTGGTACCAGGGATCGAACCCAGGTCCTTGTGCTTGCCAGGCAGACACTTAGACTGCTGAGCTACCTCCCCTAGCCCAATCTGAATTAAAGCATTTTAACACAATACTTAATTTTACTGGTAGAGACACTGCACAGTGTTACATAATACTGGCTCTATACAAAGTAGACTTACACACTAGACCTAATGCTTAAATCTATGGATATCTTCACCTCTACATTACTCACAGAATTGTTCATCAACTTCAAGTGTCAACTGTCAATGCACTTCTTTGTTAGGTAAAGCCAGGAAGTAAATATGAACCAACATCTTCAATTACGTTTGTTTGTTTGTTTGTTTTCTCTACTGCTAAAAATACTGTTTTTGACTACTTCGGTTTTTTGTTTGTTTGTTTGTTTTGTTTTGTTTTGTTTTTGTATTTTCTCACACATGACTCTTCAGCCTCTAAGGGATAGATGAGGACTTGAACTGAAATCTTGTTCAAGGGAAACTTCAAGGTTTTCTACATTTGGTACTGAGATTCCTGAAAAGTCAGACATTTACTCAATAAGTAAAAGCAATCATTCTTCTATGGCTCAGGAGACGAGAGCAATTTCTTGTTGAAGTGAGGGCATGACGCCATGTTCTTCACTTTCCATTGGGTATAACTGCATGGCAGGAACTTGGAATCCATTCAGATGGCAAAAGTGATCATGAAAAATTACTGGGACCATCTGGCTTCATATGAAAGTGACCTACTAGAGCTGCCTTCATGACACAGGACAGCAAGTCAGAAACCTCAGATCGCAGAATGATGTGTCACTAAGTCAAGCAGTATCATGTCCCATTATGTCATGTGACATTCTGGAAGCATCTGAGCCAGATCTCACAGTGATCAACAGAGACAGTAAGTGCTATGACTGCTAGAACTGTGTGCTATTGGCTCTGGCTCCTGTGGCTACAATGAGTATAAGATTACTTAAATGTGCACTCCTGGTGGCCACAGATACTTCAAAGTCTTTCAGCTAGAATGGATTTTCTTGCCTTTCTGGGCTCCCCTCTCCTCCATATTCTAGGCACTGTGTCTCCAGAGGACCCATATTAATGGTTCTGAAACCACAGTGAGGGACAGCTCTGCCTCCTGACATCTGCTGCGCAGGGTGGCTAATGTGCAGCTGGAGCCACGCGAATGTGACAGTGCCCCCAAAAATCTACAACCCATAACCCATCCAGTGAGGACCCTCTACTGATTATACTCTCTACAGGGTCAAATGCCATATATGTATGATGTATGTATATATACATATACATATATATGTCTGTATGGTTGGTGGTGTACCTTTAGTGGAAGGGCCTTGGGTTCAATCTGCAATACTGAGGAAGGAAAAATAAATACTGAAAAGTGTAAGTTAAAATGGTAAATCTGCCACCATCAAATAGGATCAGCAGCACACTTTCCATGCAGGCAGCTGCCGAAAACACCCGTCTCATAGTCCGTCCACAAACAGCTTTCTCCAGCTGAAGGAAGGATAAGGACTGCCAGACACTCAGTAATCCCAGAGCTTACAAGCAAGAAGTTGGAAAACAATCAGAAAAAATGTAGAAATATGTCTGTTTTTCTCAAAAGAAGCTGTAAGTTTACCCTACCAAAAAAACTCCAAGCAACAAAACCAGGGCAGAGAACAAGCAGGTGGGTGGAGTCAGAGGAAGGAAGTATCACGGAGCGAAATGGTTATCAAGGAAATCAAATCAGATCAGATCAAGGTGCAAAGTAAGAGCCATAGTTGTCCCCAAAGAAGAAAGTAGAGACAATATCAAGCTTTCTTAGCATAAACCAGACCTGAGCTCCAAGTGAAAAGGCTGAGCTATACTTGACATTATAAAAAGCTTTCAAGAGGAAAAAAAGAGGGCTTTCTAGATAGCTCAGCCGGTTAAAGTTCACGCTTAGGCAGATGCTGGGGCCAGGCCTCCGATCCCTGGTTTGCTGCAGTAGTCCCACCCCCAGGGCATGCTGAGACGGTGAATGAGACTGGACACAGTGGCACGTGCCTGTAATCCCAGCGCTTGGGAGGCTGAAAACAGGAGGATCGCTAGGAGTCTGATTTGTGTAGTGAGACCCCGTAGACTCTGTACTAAAATACATACAAAAAAAAAAAAAAAAAGAGGGGAAAAAAAAGAACTAAAGAAGTATCCTTCCAAGGAGGAAAGCACAGGATGACTGCCACATGGCAAGCACAAAGGGATTCTGGGATCACAGGACTTGAAAAGGCACCACATCCTTGGTTAGCCCTTGGACATGGGGACATTGGAGAGGCTTGGAGAAGTCTGGCAGCAAAAAACAATCAGTTTTATTCATTCCTCTTTTTATACCGAGCAACATGCTACAAGCCACTGTTTTGCAGCACATTTTAGATCATGAAATTATAGAAGAGAAAATGAAGATTTTTCCACAAAAATTCTTGACTCATTGAAGTTCTTACTAATGTGGGAAGGAAGCACTTTTAAGTTTTTCCTGCTGACAGAAAAATAAACAAAAAAGACTTCAGAAAAAGGGAAGTTACTGTATGAGACGGTGCCAAGCAAATTTTTTGAATATAAGGCCTGTTATAAAAGTAAATATACAAATCATAAGCAGGACTCATAGAAGAAAGATGAGAATTCAATCTACAATTAAATTGACAAAGGTAGGGAGAAAAGACGTGGGAATTTTTCTGCAGGATGGTAGTTCAAGACCCAGACAGCGCATAGGATCAACTTCAGCCTCACTTCACCCTTTACCACCTCCCTGATCATCAATCTACACTACAAGGAGACTAAAAGGCAGGGACACCTTTTTTGTGGTCAGCTCAGACCACTCTGGCAGTGGGGCTGGCGAGGCATGTGGCATAGGGGATCAAATCTCGAACCCTGCAGTTGCTTAAGCTTGCCAAAGCAGGTTCTTCAGACTGATCAGCTATCTCACTGGCCTGGAAGGGCATTTTTCAAAGGTAAATTATTTATTTTGCAAAGTACAGGGAATGGGCATTTTGGGAGCATGGAAAGTATTTTTTTTTATAATTAAAAATTACACAGTATGGGTTTAGTAAATGCATAGGCAAATGTACAAACATTTAAAACAGAATGTTTATTTTCAAATTGACTATGGTAAATATAAAGAAACTATGTCAACACAGACACAAATAGAGTTGAGAGAGTACACAAAATTCATATTGGAAACAAAAATATCTCAAGTCCACCCACCATAAGAAACGGCTTTTTGATGGTGGTTGACACAATTATAGACTCTACAAGAGATTCATTAAAAACAAAGTGACAGATAATTATTTTTAAAATGGCAGGTAGATATGTAAGTGACAATAAACTTGACAGTAAACAATTTAAAAAAGATATAGTTGGAACATCAAGAGGGTATTTTGTTTTTTATGAATTTAGGGCAGAGTCTACAAGGTGTACAGGGTCTCACTACATAGATCAGACTTGTAGTGATTCTTCCGTTTTCAGCATCATGAGCACTGGGATTACAGGCCCACACCACCATTCCCAGGCTCAATCGCCATCTCAGTGCACTCCTGGGGTGGGGCCAGCAGAGCACACTGAGGATCAAACCCCAGCCTCTGAGCTCTGCTGAAGCACTTTATTCTGCTGAGCTATCTACTGGCCCAAGACTTTTGATAAAAGTGTAATCATTAAGGAAAAGCTGTATTTTAATAACAGAAAGAGCATAAAAATATGAAAATCTGTTAAAATTAGAAAGAGTAAACCAAGAAACATGACATAAGATTTAGCACACAGCAGTTTGTCATAGGATACATATATAAAGAATCAAATATAAAGAAAAAGAACTGGAATAGGATCAGGTGGTTGATGAATAATATATATATAAATTTTTATTTCCTGGGATTGTCTTTAAAGAAATGAATGGATATCACACACCTCAAAAGTAATCTCCATAAAATCTCCATAGCTCTATTGACAAGAGACTATAAAATAGTGACTTAATCTTAAATATTGATTGGTGAAATCCCATGTATTGGAGGCCCATGAAACTGCAGTGTACCTGTTGGCAGGATGATTAAGAAGCCAGCACAGCTCTGCCACATACTGGCGATGTAGCAGAAGACAAGCTCCTCACACCCTGGGTGACTTGGCTCCATCAACTGTAAAGGGAGCAGCAACCTAGTAAAGGAGACTGGAGCAGAGCACGGTGCCAAAACCACGAACACAAAGGAGGTGCTGGCTGCTCTCAGGAGTCCCAGGGGCCAGATTATCAGTGGAACGCAAGTGTCCTGAGGAGAGGGATGGAGAATGTTGGTCCTCGGGCCTCCAGAACGTAGGACAGGACCTGCCTTATGGCAGCAGCTCCACAGAATTATTTGCTGGTGAATAGCCTGACCTATTACCCACTGAATAAACCATTAAAAAAATAAGTATAACCTACTGTGAAATATAAAAAGACTGAAGACTGTTGAAGTGCATGAGTCAAAATGAATTGAAGAGCATGAGAAAATCTTTAAGTGCATTTATTGTTTAAAAGAAAAAAAAGAATCAAGCTTTTCCTTCCAAAAGTTACAGGAGGAAAAATGCAAAAACGAAAAAAAAAAAAAAAAAAAGAAAGAAAAGCCCAGAACACCAGATAGAAAGGAGAAAGACTAACTTTTTCACCTAGTAGAATTAATAATTTTGAAACTCATTCATAGAAAGGACAAAATAAAAAAGAAACCACTAGCATACTGAGCAAACAGGAAGAAATACAAATGGCATAAAATAAAACAAACACAATACAAACAAACATACCAGACACATTTTAAAAGTTTAAATAAAGATAAAATCATAGGAAGTAGAAAATCTCAATGAAATGGTAGGTTTTCTAGAAAAACAAAAATAATCCTTTTTTTTTTTTTTGCAGAACCAGGGATTAAACTCAGGCCCTTGCACTTGCCAAGGAAGCACTTATTCCACTGAGTCATCTCTCTGGCCCCCCAAATCATTTTAAAAATGTCTCAAGTTGCAAAGAGAAATTAAAAAAAGTTACTGAACAATTTTATATACCAAAAGCTCTTGGATTCATTATTTTAAGTATATGTAATACCACTCTGAAGATAGTAAAAAAGGAAATGGCGCAGAATGCCAAAAGACATTTACCCATAATTCTTTTGTCTAAGCATCACAAAAAGAAATATGATATAAATTGCAACCATAAAAGTGTAGATATTATACATAAAATAGGACCACTCAAACCCAGAAACCACCAAAGAAATTCACCCAGCATTTCTAGTTATGAAAACATGATTTATGACATAGGAATATATTCTGTCACATGGTAATCTCTTCAGGTGGCAAGAAGTTAAGAAAGTATCAATAATTTTGTGATGAAATTCTTAGAACTTTGTTAGGCACAGAAAGAAGGACATTCCACTCACACACCCCAGTATTATCCATTTTGAATGAACAATAAATAAAGTCAACAGTAAAGTCAGATACAAAGTGGGGCTTGTGAGCACCAACAGAATTACCTAAAACTTTCAAAACATCGTTTCCAGTACCATGAGAAAGAAACAAGATGTGTATCTGTTCCAAAGCAGGTACAATTAGCATCTGTAGATGATAAATGTGCACTCATATTAAAAGAAGGTAATATAGAACCAGTAAAACATCAAAAGTATTTAGGAAGTTAACTAAATACAAAGCAAAAATATTCTTGTGGTTTGTGATCCAATTCAGTCCTTCACACATACTTTAAAAATCGATGAGGGATGCTTCATGTGAACGTGGGAGTTTAGCTGCTTCTCTTGCCTAAGTATTCTTTCTGATCATGATGCATTCGAAAGTTAAACATTTTTAAATGTTATAGATGATTTAGAGGATTTTTGCCATGACTGCATTTTACTGTACAGACTGCTGCTTCTGCTATGTTTGTGATATAGGAATTAAGAAGATGCATCTCTTTCTTTGTTCCTGTTCTATATGTACAGGTTAGGCATTGGGAATTGGAACTTTTTTGTTCATAAATCTTTGGTTAAAAAAAAATCCCCATTCATTGTAAGCACTTTTATGGGTGGAAGGGAGCATTCTGCTGGTTCCCAATTACCAAGAATTCTCCAAAATTTTTTTCTGCAGGATTGTACAAAATCACTGCTTATGCTATGATAGCTTTCTACACTGTATTACATAAATTAAATTAAAAAATACAAAACAAAAATAAACAAGCAAAAAGCTCACTACTTTCTGTATGAAAAACACTGACCACAGGGACCAGGGTTCAATCCTGGGCATGCCGTGCCTGCCTGCCCCCGAGGCAGGCTGAGCC
This sequence comes from Ctenomys sociabilis, assembly GCA_004027165.1. Taxonomy (NCBI): domain Eukaryota; kingdom Metazoa; phylum Chordata; class Mammalia; order Rodentia; family Ctenomyidae; genus Ctenomys; species Ctenomys sociabilis. Next base: position 68,828 of record PVKA01000712.1, read on the forward strand.
ATCAGTTGAGACTTGGTGTGGTGAGACTTGTGCATGCCTATAATTCCAGCTCTTGGGAGGCTGTAAACAGGCAGATCACTGCAACTCTGATCTCATAGTGAGACCTGTAGAACCTGTTCTCAATACATTAAAAAGTAAATAAATAAATAAAATTTTAAAAAAACACTGATCAAAAAGGGAAAAATGTGTAGGAAAGAGCAAGAAAAGAAATCTAAGATAACTTAAGAAAACAAAGGTATCAAACTAGAAAGCTCAGTAAATGAAAAATAATATGCCCCATGATTACGTGGGGAAACTGAATTTTTAGAAAGTGCAGATTCTTCCCAAGTTAAGATTTAAATAAAATTTCAGGCAACATCCCAATGGTACATCCTTTTAAATTTAATTAAACTCTTTCTAACATTAATTTGTTTAACTCAGTTATTTTGCTTTAAAGATTCAATCTGAAGGGAACAATCTAAATTAGGAACCAGGACTGAAGCAAAGCTGTTTATTATTTGTAACAGAGGAAAAATGTTGGGCAAATCTCTAAATGACAAAAAATGATTAAGTGATCAGAGCAAACCTTATGATGAAAGCAAGATGCTAGACTGAATTCGTATGCCAACACACTCAGTAGACTCTCGATTTTTAAAAAGAAATGCATTAAGAGAAACACACTTCAATAAATTTTAATGCTTTGTGGACAGGTGCCTTTGGTTTTGTTGCTTTCGAAGGCATTATGAGTTATTTGTTTGCATTTTTCTTTAATAATTATCTGAACTGTAATGTTTCCCTATCGCTCCCGTGACCCTCTATGCTTTCCCCTCACTTAACGCTGCCTCTTTCTGAAGGCTCCTTTGCATGTTAATGTGGCATCACTGTATACTGCAACTCAAGTTTACGTGAAGAATAGATAGATGGTCAGGCACGGTGACACCAGTCTGTAATCACAGCTCCGAGGGAGGCAGAAGCTAGAGAACTGGAAGTCCAGGTGGCACCTGGGCAATTTACTGAGACCTTACTTTAAAACTTTAAGTGAGATGACAGGGCCCAGTGGTACAGCACCATTGGGTTGGATCGCTACAATCAATCAACCAATAGATCAATGAATGAAAACCGAAATGCTTAACTGATTAAAAATCATTCCTCAGGCTGAGGACGCAGCTCAGTGACATAGGTGCCTGCCAGGCAAGCTCAAGGTCCTAAGTTTGATCCCCCATACCAAAAAAAATCACTCCTCACATAGGAATGGTGGTGCATTCCTATAAGGTTAGTACTCTTCTAGGCAGACCCGCTGAAAGACTACAAGTTTAAGCCCAGCTTGGATAACATAAGGACTCAAAGAAAAAGGGGTCAGGGAATGGGCATATAGCTCAAAGCAAAGGCCCCAGGTTCAAGCCCTAAGGAAAAAAAAAAAAAAAAAAAGGAAAAGAATACAAAATCTGAACTTGGGCACATCAACTTCCATTTCTAGCCACGAGAAAAATCAATATTCATTCATTCAACAGTAAGTACAAGCACGCTGGATACAGGCCAGGATGCTCTGGCCCTAGGAACACAGCAATAAATAGTTTAATATCATGGGACTTATATGTTTGTGGTGGAAGGCAGACAATGCAATGCTTTTCAAAAAATTAATGGTTTAGACTGTGGGGGATGAAATAAATAAAGATTAAGATCCAGGCAAGGGGGGGTTGGGGAGATAGCTCAGTGGTCTACGCGCCTGCCTGACAAGCTCAAGGACCCAGGTTTGATCCCTGGTACCACATACTGTGCCAGCCCCATTCTGAGCTGGCCACTGAAACTGGGCATGGTGGCACACACCTGTAATCCCAGCACCAGGGAGGCAGAGAAACAAGGGTCACTGAGTCCAAGCTGTACCTTGTGCCAAATAAATAAATAAAAGATAAATAAATAAAAGAGTTAAAAAAAGAAAGAGCCAGGCCCCAGGACTTGGGGAGGGCAGGCTGGTGTCTATTTCTATAGACCAGCCAAGGAAACAGGCTGAAAGCTTCTGCAGCCAGCTGAACGGTTAAAAACAGAGCCCGGAACAGGCAACAACAAGCACCAAGGTCCTGCGGAGGGCACGGCCTTGATGTCTGGAGGACAGCAAAGGGGCCCAGGGGGTTAGAAAGGATATGCAAGGAAAACAGTGTTTGGGTTATAAAAATTAATAGGAAGGGCCATCACACACTTCATTAATTGCATATGCTTAATTACCATCCCCCATCCTCTTAAACTTCACACTGCCCTGCAATTTAAAAATCTGGAAGAAACTTCCAGCACATTGGAGCCAACCAACTCTTTGAGTTAAATGCGTCTATAGAGGCCGCCAGCTTTATAGCGTTTTATGAGCACAGACGAAGCGCTTAATCCCAAGAGCCAAATTACAGGTCTGTAAGAGTCACGAGGGTGAGGGAATGAAGAGGTCCGGTGAAGCGAGGGAGCTTTGAAACCGAAATCCAGTGCTGCAGCCCGAAGCCCACGCCATCCTCTGTAATTACTTGCTGCATTACAAGCCCTTAGTGGGAGGCACGTATGAATAACCCGCTGCGCTGGTTATTTCTGTGATGCACATGAGGGCTCGCAGTGTCTAACGGCCAAGAATTCAGCCCTAGGAGAAGCACTCAGAGCTTCCCTGGAGCCCCTAGCCGGACCCACAGGGCATGTCCCAGTGGCCCCAGAATGTGCTGATGAATTGGAGCCGTGTCTGGAACTGGCAGACTAGACATCCTGTGGGCCTACGCATCGGAGACAGCGCTGTCCTTCTGCACATGCATCAAGAAGCAGTCACTACCTGCATCCTAGATAAAGACTCAGCTGCCAACTAAAGTCCCAACTGGTGGGACTGATTCCCACCACTCCAGTCCAGGAATCGGGCCCTGGGGATTGAAGGTAGGGAGGGGATGAAGCCTAAGGATGCCCATTTTCCCACCATGACTCTGACTTCCTATTGAAGGTCTCTTTCTTTCCTCTCATGTCCAGTTCCAAAGTCTGAAGACAGAGTTAGTTCAAGGAGTATTTGGGGAGCGAGGGGTGAATAAATCAAAGCAATTCTTTGTCACAGCCCCATGTCACCACGATCTCCATAAATGAACTGATGTTCTAACTCTTAGAACAAAACTGAGTAATATTTTCTACCACAAGGAATCCAGCCCTTTCACCACTTATTCCTAACTTGAGTGTCTCTCCCCTGTCTGGAAGTGTGCCGTAGTTGCAGAGGTCTTGATGAGCAAGGGAGAGGCCCTGGGTTCCATCTGCAGCACTGCACAAAAGATTTTAGAAAGAGAAAAGCTAAGAAAATGATGCAGGGAGTAGATTCTAAATTGGAATACAGCTTCCCCTCTACTTAAAAAAAAAGTAGGGAAGAGACCCCAGACCTATTGCACAATCTTGCCCAGAATGAGGCTTTATTGCTTCTACAGGACTTGGTTTAAGTTCCCACCATGCACCTGGGCTCTCAGCTTGCCTGGATTTTAAAGGGCAGTGGCTCTCTAGTTTCTACATGCAAAATGATTATCCTGGTGCTTGATACAAATTGATACAAATGCAGATTCCCCATCTCTCCAAGTCTGGTGCGAGGCTCAGAAACCAGCAGTAGTCATTACACAGGTAATGCTGGGGCTACCCTGGGGTGATATCTAATCATTAAGGAGGAAACAAACAATGCCCGAAGAATAGCAACTGTCCTATTTACAGTGTTCTACCAGGAAAAGGAAGGAAGTTATCCACTCAGTGACATGGAAATCCAGGCCACCTCATAGAGCCTTGTTATGATTGAGAACAGAATGTCCCCGCAAAGCTCCTGTATTCAGGGGCAGAGCTTTGGGAAGATAACTGATGATCAATCCCCAGATGAAATGTGCCATCAGGATGTGGGGTCTGGTCAGGATGAGGTGGTTTCTGGGGTGTGACCTGGAAGGGTGCATCTTCCTCCCCAGCTCCTCCCTTCATGCTGTTTCTAGGCTACCAAAAAGGGAGCAGCTGTGTTCTACCAGATCCTTCCACCATGCCCTTCCTGCCATGGGAGTCCACTCTGGACTTAAATCCTCCAAAATTTAAACCATGAACCCTCTGAGAAAATAAACAAGAAACTTTTCTTTCTTTCAGCTGTCAGGGATGAATACTGTATCCCAAAGATGAGCAATATATGCCAAGGACACTTACGTAGAAAGGATGCAAGAGAACAAATAGGGGCAAAATCTACTGTACAGTTCTGTCCTGAGACTCAGCAAGAATGGCCTCTGCCTAGGCCCAGCACTTTCACAACACACTACTCAGAGCAGTTACTGACAAGATCAGGGGCCCGTCTGATGGTAGACCAACTCAGCACACCCTTCAGTCCAGCTGACACATTCTGAAGCAAGACTTCCTCCATGAAGGAAGCTACCTACTGATTTACATTTAGCAAGACCTTCTGGACTCACAGCAGCCAGGAGAGTCTCTAAATGAAGAGCTGGGGTACAGGCCATACTTTGATAATCCTGAATTAGAGAGACTTGTTCCAGCCTCCTGTGGCCACAGAATGACGAGACCCGAAGACTACAGTGGCATCTTTCCTAGAGCATATTCAGGACCCCTGAGATACAACTTTGAGCAGAGATGGAGTGTGCTGCCAGGACCTAGACAGGACTCTTCTTGGGGTCCCTCCTCTGAAAACAAGCCATGGCACTGGCCCTAGTCAGTGACCTCCAAGGCCCAGCATTCAGCTGCACAGGTGGAGAGATGAGTCCAGCATCTCCCTTGGTCTCCAAAGCCAGGCATGGGAAGAGTATAGGCTGCACTGGGAGACCTCTGCAGTCATATCCAACACAGTCTCTAAGAAGTCCAAGGATTCTCTGAAGCCTGACCTCCCCAGCATTAAGCACATATGTTAGACAAGGCTGGAACACAAGATACTTAACAGTTAGCTTATATACAGTAGCTAAAGCTTTCAATGTAGAACATATGTCTCTACTCATGTTCTTGCAAATATTTTAAGGGACAGGCTGAAAAGGTCCCAGTAAGAATTAAACCTTTGATTTGGGTGGCTTGAATTGATCAGTGTATTTCCAAGTTGGGAATGTGTTCGCTGCTTCAGGATTCTGCCAACTTTCTTGGGGAAGGTGTTCCTGACTCTTATAAGATCCCTAAAAGGGAGAGTCGAAGAAATGAATGTGTGTGAGGATGGTAGCACACACCTGTGATCCCATCACACAGAGGGACCAATGCAGGGTTTCAAGTTCAAATCTCACCTGAATAACTTAACAAGAACCTTGTCTCAAAATACAAAAAGGGGCTTGAAATGTAGCTTAGCACAAGGACACTGGGTTCAACCCTCCCATACTGCAGGAGAAAAAAGGACAAGGAAAGTGCACTTCACAAAAGATTCTGAACAGGGCATTTGAGCTTCTATTCCTTTCTCATTGTCTAGGCTTCTCAACATTTTTCAGGCATTTCTGAGGAGAGAAGCTGAATGAAGGCAGAAGTACTAAAGGCACCGGGCTGATTGCAGGAGCGCAGAAGGGTCTCTGTATTTTAGGAAGAAGGTAGAGGGTGTGGTGAGCTTGGCCTTGGCTGCTCCAGGTCCACACTGTGCTCCTCTCATGATTTGCAAAAACAAGAGGAAAAGGACATCCTTTTGGAGTACAGGTTGGCTCTGACCTCTGGAAATAGGGTAGCTCTGCCCAGGAAAGAGGTGATGGCAAGAAGTGAATTGCCAAGGTAACCATGCTTCAGAAGGAAATTTAGAAAGAAAAGTACGGGAAGGAGAACCCAGGAATAGCTGTTCTTTGTTATTTAACAGAAAAAGGGAGAACAAATTAAGCAAAATTAGATTATCAGAGAGTTGGAAATGAATACAGAACAAGACAGAAGAAATATACTGTACAGCCTGGAAAAGAGGCAATTTTTAAAAACTCCACCATGCAGGGCTGGCCAAATAGCTCAGTGGATTAAAGCACCTGTTTAGGCAGATACAGGGGTTGGGAGTTCGATCCCTGGGCTTGCTGTGCTAGCCCTGCCCCCGGGTGAATGCTGAGACAGTGAATGAGACTAAATGTGGTAGCACAAGTCTGTAATCCCAGCATTTGGGAGGCTGTAAACAGGAGAATCACCAGGAGTCCAGTCTACGCAGTGAGACTCTGTAGACCCTATAAACCTTGTCCTAAAATACAAAAAATAAAAACTCCACCAGGTTAAGTATATCCTGCAAGTTGTGTAGGATTTAGTCCATTCACTTACCCACAGCACAAGCCCAAGAGAGAAGTGAAAGTATTTGCTGAGGAAAATCCCTTTTCTGGTATTCTAAAAGTAGCTTATTTACACCTCACTGGGCTTAATACCAGCAGTTCTGCAGGGATCTCAAAGGAAAATGTATAGGATCAAAAATACTTAGCAAATAAGACTGATTTCTAATATCCAGAGCAAGACAAGTCCCATCAAAATGAAATGAGAAAAAAACAACAAAGTGTCCCCAAATCCAAGTTTCTAGAATAGAGGCAGCCCTGGGATACGGGATGTCACAGCACCCAAGTCCACTCCCAGGAACGCAGAGTCTCATCTTTTTGAACAGTATGTCCATCTACCCCTTAGCAACCAGATTTACAAGCCAAAGTCTGAATATAGGAAAGAGAAACTTTTAACAAGATGGAGAGGACAGAGAGCTGGATGGGTTATAAGCTGAGGTATTGACAGTATTGTTTGTTGAGGACAAATGTCAACCTGCCCCTCCTTAGAGCACAGGCCTGTAAATTCCTTGCAAGAAACTTGAAGAAAATAAATTCACCCTGAGTGGGGTGGGATTGGGGGGTCACCCACTGCAGTGGCCCATCGGGTGCTGGGTTTTCCTGGGCAGCCTCTCAGAGAGAGGGGGTCACCTCTCGCCCAAGCACTCTCAGCGTGGCACTCCCCTTCTTCTTGGGCAGCAGCTCAGCTTGCTCTCAAGCTTTAGTTTTCCTTCCAGCAAACATAAACCCTTCTCCGTATGGTTTCCATGCTTTGGATCTATGATCTTCACAAGGGATGATCAATGCAGCGGATCCATGTTTACATTTTTAAGAAAATTATTACAGTAAAAGACACACTGCCATTAATCCCCCTCAAATTGCTCCCTGTCACTTCAAACATACTTATTCCGCAGTTCTTGCCACTTTCTGAAGCACTTTTACAAGGTTTTCTTTCCAGAGTGTCTTTATGAAATATGATTTAAAAAATGTGGTGAACATGGCAGGATGTCAGGTTTGTAAAAGCGTGACGCTGTGTCCCCCTCCACCTCAGTCCCTGTGTTTTGTGCTGTGAGATTTCTGAGTCTTCCCTAATGTCAAATAACCATGAAAGGTAAATATACTGCATCATCTCAGGACAGGACAGCAATGACCACAGGGCAGCTAAAGACCCTCAGGGATGAGTGTTTTAGGCCTGCTGTCCTGCTGCGTCCACGTGCTGAATGGATCCACAGTCCTTACCTTTCATGGTGGTTTTGACTTCAGAGAAGATCCAGAAGTCATACGATGCCAGGTCTGGCAAATAAAGTAAATGAAGACACATAATAAAACTTTTTTATTTCAAGAAATATTTATAAATGCCTTGAACTGATTTCAAGATATTGAGCCAGCCATGAAAATACACTGAGTATAAAAGACTTCTAGAACTGGTTTCCACAGTGGCAAGAATGGTAAAAGAAGCATGTTGGGCCAGCGAGATAGGTAAGCAGACTAAGCGCCTGCTTAGGCAAGCACAGGGACCTGGGTTTGATCCCCAGCACCACCTACCCCACCAGCCCCGCTCCTGAGCATGCTGAACCAGCCGCTGAGACAAGGTATGGTGGTTCATGCCTGTAATCTCAGGGTTGGGGAGGCTAAAAACAGGAGGATCACAACGAGTCCAAGCTGAGTATTTACAGGGGACTACTGCCAACTTGTTGTTTACTCTGATAATTTTAATAATTTTTATTTAAACGTTTGCTTTTCTGATCATGTCTAGTACTTTCCATCTTTTGTACAAAATATTTACTTTTTAACACTTTCACTAAGAACTGCATTTTTCAATTTGTTCTTGCTTCCTTAGGCACTCTGCAGTTGCTCAGAGTCCCCTTCTTGTGTGACCCTTCCCTCTCCTCTGACCTCCAAGTTCTCTTGCTACTCAGCTAGACCCACTAGAAGTATACGTTTCCGTAGCTGAGGCAAATATACAGCCCTCAGAGTGAACCCAAGGCAACTGGCAGTGAAATGGAGGAGGAAGCAGGAGGCCCCAGAGCTGCTCTACTGCCCGTCCAAACCCCAGAAATCTCATCTGTGCCATTCTCTGCTTTAAGCTGGATGGGCTGAATGCAGGAGGCTGGATCTCAGTTTTCATGGCACAGGGCAACAGGCGCACTCTGGGGTTCATGCTCAGTCCCTGACAAGCTTCTGACTGTCACCTGGACTTTGCTAGGTCTGGAGTTGATGACAGTTTCCTGTATTTTCAGTGGCACCTAACACACAACAAATATGCAACCTACAGAATGAACCCAAGGCAGCTGGCAGTGAACTGGAGGAGGAAGGGGGAGGAAGCTGATTTTGCTGGAGGAAGGGAGAAGAAGGTGGAGCAGGGAAGGTAGAATGCAGAATGAGCGATTTGAATAATAAAGGAAGGCTGAAGGCCAAACCTTCCTTCTGTTCATTAAACAATCATTTAAAACAATAGGGGGAAGGAGGATTACAAGTTTGAGCCCAGACTAGGGGACTTAGAACCTCCTTAAGACCTTGTCTCAAAACAAGAAATAAATTAAGAAAAAAAGGGAGGGGGGAGGGGGATGTATGTAGTTCAGTGGAAAGGGCCGGGGTTCGTGAACCAATTAATTGGAAACACACCACTCGGTATCTGGTCTATGACCTTAAATAGGTTTCTCTGCCCTTCCAGCCCTCACTGTCCTTGCTAGGAGGAACGCTAGCAAGTACAACTCTGTCCAGCGAGGAAGAGAGCACCCAGACCAGCTACCGGAAGACGAGGGCTCATTCCTCCTTGCACATCATCAGCCGTGTCTCCACTTCTCTCAACTGCCATTTAGAAATAATGTTCCTGAGCTGACCAGGTTGCTCGTATTTGTCTCAGCTCACCTGACCTCACCCTGCGCATACCAGGACTTCACATCAGCTAGAAACAGATTAGAGAAAAGTGGCCATGATGCTAGGAGCTTTCTGGCCAGTGACCCTGCAGCCCCAGAACAGCATCGCAGGACATTTTCACAGCCACAGGGACCCATGGCCCACGGAAGCATACAGGGCTGGGGGAGGTCAGACAGGTAGTGCTTCCAAGAGGCTAACGCAGGCAGAGGTGGCACTCCCTAGGAAGGAAGAACATGCAGAGGGCAGCTTAAAACCTGTCATAGACCTGGAAGATCCTCACTGAGTCACACACATGATTAACATGGGACCCATGTTATAGCCGTCATAGCCTCAGGGCTCCACCCAGAGAACTGGAAACAGGTGCCCAAGCAAAAACTTGCCTAGGATGCTTGGAGCGGTGCAGCAGCCAAAAAGTGGAAACAACACTAGTGCTCATTCCAACTCAAATACAGGAATGAGCAAAACATGCCAAAACCATACAGCAGAATACTGTTTGGCCATTAAACATAAGTTCCGATACCTGCCACAACATGAGAGACCTTGAGAACATGCAAAGCCAAGGAAGGCAGATATGAACGGGCACAGGTGATACAATTCTGGTTACAGAAAATATCAAGAGCAGACAAATTCACAGAGCTGGGAAGCAGGTAAGTGGTCTGCAGGCAGCAGGGGAGAGGAACTGTTCAGTGGGTACAAGTTGCCATGGAAGGCGCTGGAAAGGCTGTGCAGCCAATGGAGGTCACGGCTGGAAAAGGTTCTGAATGTGTGAAATGCTGTTACTGTTCACTTAGTTAAGTGTTATTTTTGCAACTCTGAGGATTGAAACCAGGGCCTGCACAAGGAGGACCCTCCTCAGTCCTTTTTATATTTTGAGACCGGGTCTCCCTAAGTCACTAAGTTCTCTAGACTGGGCTGGAACTTGAAATCTTCCTGTCTCCGCCTTCTAGAGTGCTGAGGTTACAAGTGTGCGCCAGCACATGTGGCTCAACTGTACACGTCTGAAAGGTGGAAACGGTCCACGCTGTGCACTTCGCACCAAGGCGCCATGCTCCCACTCCAGATCAGGGAGCGGGCAGCCAGACCCCAACCCTGGGCTGTCCTTGCTTCCTCCCTCCTTTCTCCGCTTCTGCAGGTCACACAGCTCCTGCCTCTGTACACAGCAAGGATAAACCAAGTAAGCCAAGTGTCAGCGCAATATAAATTACAGCGAGGGAAAAAAAGAAACAACTTGATGCATGGCCGAGGATCTAAAAGAGGAATGTCCACCATTGTTTGTGATTATGGATCACATCACAATCTAATAGCAATTTTTATTTAATCAATAATTTCCATGGTGAACAGACAGCCCTGTTACAGAGAATCGACAAGCTGGTACTGATAGCGGCAAGCCTTGTTATTAATCTTTCCTCCACTGGCTTATCAGTCCAACTACTGCAAAAGGCACCACCAAGATGGATTTTAGAGGCCACCTCTTTCCTCCCCCTCCTCCTTTTGTTTTTCCTTCCCCTGCACCTTTTCATGTAATGTAGACTCCACATTTATTTGCCTGATGTGGGGCTTAGGCAGCATAAAAAAGTGGCTCACATTAAGCAGTTTCACAAATCAGGAGGACCTAGACCATTGCTCAGGGTTAGCCATTATAGGCTAATAAATCATACTTTCTCTTTGAGTTGTCAATCGCCAAAAAAGCTTTGTACAAGTGCTGGCATCTGTAATTCCATAAAGGCTTTTCATCTTGAAATGAGATGCTCTGGACTGATAACAGGAATAATCCCTTCCTGATCAAGAAAAAGAATCTGCATTTTACCAATTAAAGCTGCTGCCAGGAGCCAAATGGTTCAGTGCTGAAGCTCCACTGAAGTTTATCTCTACTAAACACAAGGAGGAATACAGTGCTTCGTTTGCAGCACAGCTACTTTATCTTCTAGCAAAAAGTGCACCCAAGGAAGGTGTGAGGACTTTACTCCCTGCAGGAAAAGTCAGGAGAACTGCACACTTCTCTTGAACCGGAACTCTCCCCTCTGCTCAGGACCACAGTGGGGACATGTCACACATGCCCAACCAGAAGGTAAAGAAACCCCAAGTCTGCAAAGGCTGAAAGAAGGAGGGGATAGGACAAGTGTTGCGAGAGAAGCCTACCAAAGGAATTCTCAGCGGGCAGAGGGCAGCTGGGAGAGTTTCGTTATCCTGATGAGGAAGACACTTTTGGAACTCACACTTAGGCATTCACAGCTAGAAAACAAGCTGCACGGAGAAAACAAAACACTAGAAAAAGAAAAAAATGGTAATAACTCCAGAAACACCATTACCCATTGACCCTAAAAACTTGATTAGCACTGTAGTAGGGAAACACCTTGCATGAAGTATCAGAGATAATCTTTTCCATCAGATGCTGGTAAACACTTAAAGAAGGACCACAGGATCTCAGGGCCCTTACTCAGTGGGCCCATCACACAAACAAGACACGAACCCTCACCACCACTCCCTTCTGTTCCAGGCAGACATGCTTTGGTTCTGCCCTGTGGCATAGGTTGACCAAAATGTGTAAAGTGCATCACTGTGTAAATTATACTGCTAATCCAAGGAAATGTCAACAGCTCAATAGCCATTATTATAGGTAAAATTTACCTATGCTATTAACTCCTCCTGTTGTGATCTCAATGCTGGACACTCAATATGCCCCTACAAGGTCTTTATCTATCTAAATCCACCTGTGTTTTTCAAGACTGTGTCTAAGTTAAATATATACTTCTTGCTTTTATTTCTTCTACACCTTCAATTATTTGCTTTTTCCCCTTCCTGCTCCTCCCTCTACAGTGATCCTCTCAACCTGCCCTGTGGGGACAGATATGAAGATGAGTTTGTCATGGCTACATTGCCTCCTGCTCCTCTCAGTGCCCTTGACCCCACAGTTCCAGAGGTCTGACATGAATTAGGCTTCCTGCTTCTAAACAGAGTACTCCTGCAACTTGCGTGGCAGCCAAAAGGGCTGATGTGCTATAGCTGATCAATAGCACATTAGTTACTCTTGTTCGAGTTTGATAGTCTTAATCTTTCCATTCTGCAGTTATTTATTTATTTTAGGGATTGAACTTCATTCATGCTAGGCAAGCACTCTGTCACTGAGCTATATCCCAAGCCTGATTCAATTTATTATTACTACTGCCCAGGGATTCAGTTTCCCTTCATGTTTGAATAGTGTTCTTTAGTTTACCCAGCACATTCATTACATGATTTCATTTTGGCCTCACAAGTAAAAAACAAACTAAAAATTCCTTGAGGGAAAAAACTATTTACAGATGAAAACCTGAGTCAGAAGTTGTAGGGTGACTCAAAATCAGACATAGATTTTGACCGATGTAAGATAAGACAGACCTCAGCACACACAGAGCAGAGCTCTTCCCAGACCCCATTCACTGGGGATTGGGTGGGGTGGTTTCAGTTTAAGACCTTGGCCTATAAGCAGTCTTTTGAAGATAAAACACTCACAGTTCTCGGGCTGGCATTAGTCATTCTGGAGAAACAATTCACCCATGGTAGTTTTTGGCTAATCCCACAAAAGCCTAAATATTCCTGAATCTTCAGAAAGTCTTTGCATTAGAAAACTGAAAATGTTTCTGTTCCTGGAGTTCTGGTTTATGTCACATTGAGTACCTGATCTCCAGTCCTGCATCTCACAGGTTGGAGTCTGAGTACCTCTCTTGGGTTGTAAAGACAAATGACAGGGTTTCACCACCAAGAAAAAGGGCTTAGCAGTTAATGGGCCTTGCTGAGTCCTACTTCCTGTGACAATTGTGGTTTCCAAACTACTCTGCCAATTTACACACACACACACCGCAAGTACATATTTGAATAGCCTTTTGTTAAGGATTTTCTAATTGGTTATCTTCCCCTTTTAACCCCTAGACACTCTACACAGAAGTAGGAGAAACTTATACTTTTAGTCACAAACACACACATATATGACAGTCAACAAGACTTTTTTAAAAAAATGTATTTGGTACGGGGTCTCACTATGTACCTTGGACTTGTAGTGATCTCCTGTCTTCAGCATCCCACAAGCTGGGATTATAGGCATGCACCATCCGGACTTGGTGGCCAGTTCAGCATGCCCAGGGACAAGACCAGTGCGGCATGTGGTGCCAGGGATCAAACCCAGATTCCTGCACTTGCCTAAGCAGGTGCTTAGTCCACTGAGCTATCTTGCACACCTGTGTCAAGACAGTTTTGATTATCACAATGGGCAGCGGATACCATCAGCCTCTAGTGTGTCAGGTCAAGGCCGAGGTGCTGGGAAACACAATGGAATCACGGGCTGCACCACAGAAAATGGCTCAGCTAGGAAACTGAGGCTGGTGCACCGTGGCCTAGGCCCATCACTGAGCGGCCTCCAGAGGCACATCAGGACTACAGTATGGGAAGGCGACGAGACTTGCCGCAGAAGCAAGAGCAAGGAGGGTCCCGGCGACACTCTTTATCTTCCCTCTCAGGATTTTCTGACTCTGGATACCACCCTCCAGCAATCATGAACTTCATGTTGATGTGCTTCTCTAAATACCATCTGAATACTAACCTAAACCATATTTTTGACCAGGGAAAGTGCAGAGCAATCTCTAAAGACCTTCACAGGTTTCCCTTTTATATGAAGAATCACTAACACTTAAAGGAAAATTTGTTTTGAAGCTAATTCGCCCAACATTTGATGTCAACATGATGCCTGTGTCACAGGAAGAAGCTAAGAGTTAGAAGGGTAAAAGATGTGCCCGGGTCTTGGAACCCAGCTCTCTCTGCTGTGAAGCTCATGGTGTTGCTGCAGGACAGTAGTAAAAAGCGAAGTATTCTCTCAGGTCATGAGCAGTTTCTTCTCCTCCTGTTCCCACTGCTGCTCTTCCTCCTCCTCCTTCTCCTGCATGACTACATGTATGACTTGCTCTGACCCCACTCATACTTCCTAGGAGCCTTTTTGGGTATTGCCTGCCCCCAGAGCCAGAGCCAGAGCTTCAGTGATATTAGTAGGGCACCACTTCATACTGTTTCCTATATTTTTTCTTCCCTGACTTCCTCACCCTCTTGGACTGAGCAGTGCCTGAGGGCCCAAGTCATGATATTCTAGTTGCTGAGGCTGTGAGTTCTCCAGTCCTTTGGGTGCTAGCAGGACTTTGCACATCTTTTAGTTAAGAGCTGGTGCATAAAAAGCTCATCTGCTAGGGTCAGCTCTCAGGTTTCCTAATAAATCTGTGACTATGATGCAGCATCTTCAGCTAAGCAGTATCTTATAGCTAAGTTTCTTTAAGTGACCTGCCTTGTCCAGAATGACCATGGTGACCTCTTGTATAAGAAGCATCTATCCCCAACATTCTAGATGAATTACTTGCAGAATCCAGATTCTCATCTTCAGGATCATTCAGAAAATTCCCAAGCTTTCAGTAGGAAAACTGCTCCCTGAACAGAAGAATCAGTGGCTCGAATGAAGATTTTGATGCAAGATTTCAGCAGATATGCAATGAATGAACCAATGGAAATAACTAATGCAGTGTGATTCATAACTGCATTAAAAGACACAGTGCAGTTAATACTCCTCAAAATCCTCCCCTTCAGAGATGGCCAGATAGCTCAGCGAATTAAAGTGCCTCCTTAGGCAGACACAGGGACCAGGGTTTGATTCCTAGCATTGCACACAGTGCAAACCCCATCCCTGGGTCTCACCTATATAGTGATTGAGACTGGGCATGGTAGTGCACACCTGTAATCCCAGCATTTGGGAGGCTGAAAACAGGAGAATCACAATGAATCGATCCACGTAGTGAGACCCTATAAATCTTGTACTAAAATAAGTTAAGAAAAATTTGTTTTTAAATCCTCCCCTTCAACTACACTTAGCCCATTGTTCTTACCCCATTCTGAAGCAGTTCTGAAAGTCCTCTTCGGTGAGTGTCTTCAGTTGCCCTACTGTGGCTGTTTCCATGTAGTCACAATATTCCTCTTTCATGTTTCCTTTGGCTTTGGAAAGAATCAAATATTTCCCAGTGCCAGATTTGGCGAGTAAGTTGAATGTATGCTGTTGCTCTCAATCTGACTTTTCTACTGGACACCACATGACAGCAGCATTCACCATACCTTTATCTCACCTTGTACAGACATCCAGGAAAGATGACTTCTAAAACAGCTTCAAAAGTAGCAAGAAGTATGGGATCAGTGTGTTTGAAGTGGGGGGGGGTCGCTTTTTGAAAGTGACTAGTGACAATGTGTCTTGTCTGATAATAAATTTTTCATTAAACTGTGTGTTTTGGTCATACCTCATACATTACCTCTGCTTAGTTCCCAGGTGGCTGTGACCCTACCACTCTCCCTCCCACACTGAAGAGGGAGGGAAAGCTCAGAAAGCAGTCCAGCTGGCTGCCAGCCAGTGTAGCACTTGGGATGATACCCTTTGCCCTCCTTGTTCCTAAGGACATTCCTACTCAGCATTTTCACTTGCTTTAATGAAGAGATTCAAGGAGTTAGAATGTCTTGGCCAATCCCCACTCATCCATCGCCAGGAGGAGGGTTCTCTGGGCTTCAACCAAGTTTACCTCATAGATGAGCAACCATTAATATAGAAGAAGCCTTGGAGCTAACGCGCCAGAAGCCATGCAGACCATCTGCCCAACTCCATTCTCCTCCCCCACTCCACCCTGCAGAAAACAAACACATAAAACAACTGGAGATGGAGTGACCTCGTTCAGACCCCCTGTCTGTTTCTCATTAGGTCTACTGCATGTGATCTCTGCGTAGCCTTGGACATTGGGGACAGTGTTTATTTTCACGGCTGTTTCACAGTATGATAAGTGAGAAAATAATGTCCCAAAGGGTCAGATGGTTCGGAGGAGGTCAGCCTGAGAGTCGGGGCAAAGATGGGGCTGCCACTCACAACTCCAGCTGCGCCCAGGGGGTGCTTGAGCTGGGACCACACAGCCCTCCCCCCCCCCCAGGCCTTCCATCCTCTCTGTGGAGTATCTGTTCATGGGAGCAATTTTTGCAGGTGCAATTTAGTCAGCAGGTTCACAAAGAACATGATCCTTAAGGCAAAATTGTCAAAGGATGGCTTTGAAGTTTGTAGTTCTTCGTCTATATTTTATACGCCATGTCTCCAAATAATTACAGTAACTAAATTAACTAGCAACTCCATGTATAGGGAAATAAGATCAAAATCTCCATTCATTCATTTTAGGGTTTATGTGCACACAAAACTAATTTCTGCCTCATATCTGAGACCTCCATCACATCTTAAACCCAATTTTCTCCTAGGTAAGGACTTACAATGCAAACCGGGCAAGGGGATCAAAATGAGATGGGAGACATTTAAAATGCAAATTTCAGATCATGGCATTAATTTGAAAATAATGTCTTCACACCCTCATTCTTTCTTGTGTTTCTACAGATACTTCAATTCTTCACAAATCAGATGTGCTTTCTTTATATCTAAATCGCTATGACATTAAAAAGAGTCCTTTCATTCTCATGCTGCTGATGTACAGAATAGGTTTCCAGAAGGCAAGAAAGGTGATTATAACTGTGTTCTTTGGATAAAGGAATCTTCAGCATGCCTTCAGAGATGAAAATTTGCAGCATATGATTTAAAAATCCAAGTAGGTGGTTAATCACTCCACAAAAAGGGGAATTTTTGACACCATGCTTAAAAGATACAAATGGGGGATTACAGAGACTGAAATGCCACCCAGCTGAAGCTGGGTGCTGCTCTGAATACACTCTATGTTGTACATAGTTCAGCCCCACTGGGAAACATTAAACCTTCCCCAAGCATAATGGTCAGGCCACTCCATAAGAATGGTCACAAGGAATCCTCCTGGAGAATAAAACTGTTAAAAATAATTTCACTTTCAGAAGACCACTCGAAAGATTTTTATATGTGTCACCTCTTAAGCAGATACAAAGGGTCAGATGCTTGGAATTGAAGGCCAAAAGTTGTGCGGACACAACAAACAGGTGGGAAAGTGGTGTAGGGGTCCCACTGTTTTCCTTCCTTCAGATCTCAGCTATGATGTTTTCAAGCATCACCAGCCACATCGCAATGGTGGCTCTATAGGGAGCTGCACATTCCTCGCATTTATTCTTTTTCCTCTTTGCAGAAGGCCTCACAAAATATTGGCAGAGATAAGATGCCACTCACAAGCAAAGTGTGCAAGCTTCAGAGAGCCTGAGATGAACTTTTGTGGCTCGCTATGAATATTTCCGATACCTCAGCCTTCAAACAGTCATAGATGGAGCGTATGCTGAACAAAATTAAAACAAGAGAGTGGTGGACCGCAGGAAGGCCAGGAAGGGTCTCTCCCCCATGTGAAAAGCCTGGAAGAGCTGCTTTGCATAGTAATACAAGCTAAGTGAAACAGCAGAACAGCCAAACCAAAGCCAAACACACTTTGAAACTGATACTAAACTTTGAAGCTTACTTTCAGAAGCACATTAGATTTAATATTCATGTTTTTTTTTTTTAGTAAAAGCACAACAAAAAGAATCTCTTTAACTTGAAATTAAGCAGAAACATGGACTTTCACCTGATTTGAGATGTCAGAATATTCATCTTTCAGGGGTCAAGGGAAGAGAAAATACACACATTTTGACAAACCAAGAATAAATTTGATCAGTCCAATACCGTATACATAAAATTCATTTGTGAACAATACACCCATCTTGCTTTCTTACTCCATCCTGTTTTGACTGACCCCAAGAAAGGGACAAAGCTCAGCAAAACTCAGTTAATAAAAATATGTATTTACCTTCTTAGCTTCTGGTCCTAAAAGTAAATGCATGGCAAATTTAATACTAGCTTGAGAACAGTAATAATTTTACTGCTAGAAAGTGCAATTAATTAAACAGCCCAGGGATGAAGATTCCAGCAGCAAGGCTAGAACAAAGTCCTACTGCAACAGGGCAAAGGCTGAAATAAGGGGAAGAGAAGGAGAGATCACATTTAGCCCATCTGTTTAGACTACGGTAATGGAGGAGGTAATCTCCTCAAGAGTACACGGAGCGCATTACACTGCAAATGAGACTACCTGGCAGGCCAAGTCTGCCGAGTTCCTAATTCTCTTCTTCAACTCTGTGATTTGCTAATGTGAAACACATGTCTCCCTTTTGCACCAAGTTCAAATAACTCCGGAATTCCAACCGTGCAGCTCAGTGACTGAACCAGAACAAGGGAAGAACTTGTCAGGATTTAAGAGCTTTCAGCAAAGCCCTTCAATTGCAGCCAGCACCCTATTCCAGGGAAGGATATCAATTATAGATAGTGACCTGCTTTAGCAGGCAGTCAGGACTGTCAGACACTAGATAGACAACCATGAAGAATCATGAATCTTTCTATTAACTGTAAGAGGGGAAAAAAGAATGGGTCATGGCTATAAATATGGCAGAGCACAGAATGGTTTAACACCTTGCCTCTTGGTTGTATGTGGCATGGAAATTTAACTAATTCACAACACCTCTGGCCAAGGGGTGTCACAGGAGCAGAAATGGTTAATGCCTCTCTCTATCCTTAAAACATGGGCTTTGCAGCTAGTGTATAGCATGCCTGCCGCCAAAGTAATTAGGTGGGTTTGAAGTAGCTCTTCCTTCAATCAACAAAATAGGCACTGTACACGTTCAAGGCAGTCACTGGTAATGTTACCTGGTACACCCCAGAGCAGAAAGATACCTGTGTATCCCACCATATGAATCATATCAGTGCACAACTTTGGGATTTATACATTTAGGACATTTGTCATATAAGGGATATGAACTAGTATCTTTATTTGTGGTGTCGTAAATTATAATTTTTATCTCACTTAGTAAATACCCTTATAATTTAGCACAGATAAAACTAGTATCAAAAAGTTAACACACTGAAATTTCTTCTAATCCTGACTTGAATATCTTTTAGCTGATTTGAGAGAAATAAAAAAAAATTTGATTTCACACCTTATGAAATCATATTTTTTAAAAGACACTTTTCCATAAAAGAGAAAAAAAAAAAACGTTATGATCATTCAGGTGGTAGTTTATGTAGCTTTCAGGTAAAATGACTCAGAATTATTTGTTTTGTGTGTGTACAGGATCTCACTGCTCAGCTCGGACTTCTAGTGATCCTCCTGATTTCTGCCTCCCTAGTGCTGGGACTGCAGACATGCACCACCATGCCCGGACTCCGTCGCTGGCTCAGTGCGCCTGCCCAGAGGTGAGGCCAGAGCCATCTGTGGTGCCAGGGATCAAACCCTGACCCCTGCACTTACCTAAGCAAGCACTTAGTCTGCTGAGCTATATACCACCAGCCCTCAAAATTCTTTCTGAAAATGTCACAAAGACCTTTTACAACTAAGATTAAAACAAAATGCCTGCAATGTTCATTTTTTTAAAAAAATTGGTAGTTTTAAATACATTTTTTTTGTTTTTAAATTATTTATTTGGTACAAGGTCTCACCACACAGCTCAGACTTGCAGTGATCCTCCTATCTCAGCCTGCCTAGCACTGGAATTATAGGCGTGTGCCACCAGGTCTGGCTTCGGAGGCTGGCATAGCACACCCAGAGTTCTGGGGCCAGCATGGCATGTGGTACCAAGGATCAAAGCTGGATCCTTGAGCTTGCCAGGCAGGCATCCAGACTGCTGAGCTATTTCCACAGGCATATTTGTTGTCTGATAAAAGCTTTTAGATCACTGAGACATGGCAAGGTTAAACTGCTCTCACATTCTGAACATGGCCATGAGTTGTTCACATCATTAGAAATCTGGATTTAATAAAGCTCCCATTTCATCCCGCACATGCACTAATGACAACACAGTGACACAGCGTGCTCCTCAGAAACTATAATAACTCGGCCTCCAAGAGTAACTATAATGACTCAGCCTCCAAGAGTATTTTTCCTTTTAGAAGAATGTTTTTTTTTCAACCCTGCAAATGGAACCCAAGGCCTTGCCCATGGCAAGCACTCCTAACAGGGAGTCATACCCTTAGGGCCTCAGAAAGATGCCTTTAAACAGGTAACTCTGGAACCATCTTCTGAAGGGTGTAAGCTCTGACACAAACAATTCTTTTTATTTATGTTGTTCACTAGTTATCTCACTGGCATATGGTTGTTCTTCTTCAAGAGCACTTTATATTAAAAAATTTTTTCCAACTCTCACCATCCCATAGTCCTACTATGTCTTTGTGGTTTCCATTAAAGTAGTCAGCAAGAATAAAGGATCATTAAATCAAGCTTGGTTTAAAAATAATACATCAAATTAAAGAGAAAAAAATCAAATTATGTTCATGGAAAAATTTGAAAATATACCTTAATTAAAAACATTTGGCTTTTTTTTTCCTTCTGTGTTTGGAAACCTGTAATTCTTCAATGTACAATTACAAAGAGACATGATTAACAAAGCAATAGAAGTGGGGCCCCCGGTGATGTCACAGAAAGTCCTCAAAACATTCTGTGCACAACTCACAACCCAGCAAGCTGTGTATGAAACACTGCTGTGTAACTGGGATATGAAAAGATGCATTACACAGGTTGCAACGGAGAGTTCTAAAGCCTATGAAAGAAACTTTCTAATTTTTGTGTTTAATCCAAATGGAAGAGTTATCAAGACACAGGAATCATATAAAAATACAAACGTAGTAGAAAAGAATGGACAATGAGAGAGAGGGAGGGAGGGAGGGAGGGAGAGAGAGAGAGAGAGAGAGAGAGAGAGAGAGAGTATATGACAGGTAATCACAGCAAGGGCTGCCCTGACAGATTTGCCATCATATTAAGCTCCTGCTTCCATAGCACTATTTGTCCATTTGCCTCAGCAAAGAAGTTGGTTGAGCCTGTACATTTTACTGTGGGTACCCTAAATGGAGCCCTATATCCGCTTCTCTTGCTTCCACCTGGGAAGACCAGCCTGGCCACCGAGAAAGTGCCAAGTCCTGTGAGGCACCAGCAAGGAGGAGGGGTGGCCAGGCTGGGTGTGGCCCGTATTATCTGAAATTACAGAAGATGGCTAGAGAAAGACATCTGGGCCTGGCTTGGTGAGAGAAGGGTCGGTTTGCAATCCGACCACTGAGCACATCATTAAACATATCTAAAAGCACATGTAATTATTTCCATGCAGCTATTAACCCCACAGGAGTTACCCTCAAGTCAAAATTACATTAACAGTGTATCCCAAACATCTATACAACTTCATAGAGTACTAATTGCTCTATAAAATAATGGAAAATTTGTAGGTGAAAAAAATATGAAAAGGAGTCCCCCACGCCTACTATTTTTCCGATTGTTACTGGGTCTTGGAAGGGGAACCATACTTGGTTAAAAGGTTAATAATAATTCATGTCCAGCTTACTATTACTCAATAACCATCAAAGTCGGTAACTCCAAATAGTGTTTTCTGGCTTACAGGATCGGAGTCATTACACTCTCTATTGAAGACTTTATTGGATTTTACACTAAGCTTTAGCTGACTGCACAGGTCAAGCACTGTGGTTCAGAATTTTCTTTATTCTCAGAAAGTCATAAAGCACTCTTTAGTCTGCAGCATTGCTAGCAAAGAAATCTGACCCAGCCGGGTTCAGAGAAGCTGACCCACACAGGGAGGGTCTGCAGCTGAGGCCGAGGCCAACAGCCCTGGTCACTTACGTGCACAAGCTGATCCTGGGTGTCGAACTCCCTGGTGCAGCCTTCCCAGTGGCAGTTTGTCTCATAGATGACTTCAGGCTCCTGTTTGCTTTCATCTTTGTCCCCTTCCTCCTTGACCAGGGTTGTTCCTTCTGGCTGTTCCTGAAAGGCAGAGTGTGGGGGAAGGGAATGGGGAGGAGTGTCAGGCACAGTGAGAAGTAAGAGAAGCAGAGAAAGCAGCAACCTGTTTTAGGTTTGCCTTCCTCCTCATGCAGTTCTTCAGCCAAAGTAAAAGAGATCTCAGTTATCCCAGCTGGGTTTTGTGAACAGAAGTCAAAAACCTGGAGTGGTTTGGACACATTTTTTTCAGATTCCCCAAACACACCTTCTGAGATTTTTTTTTTTAAATCTTGTGATTCAAAAGTCATAATTATGACTAAAAAAATTGAAGGCTAACTTTGTTGCCATGAATATAAAGCTGAAAATAAATAAAAATGTCTCCTTAAAAAAGGCCAAACAAAAAAAAAGCACAAAATAAAACCCATAACACAACTAAACTTGGCGTAAGACAGGTCCTTCTGATTGAGAAGGATTTTTTTTTCCCTTTGGCTAGCTCAGGCATGCATGTGGCACTGGGGATCCAACAATGGTCCCCTGCACCTGACTGGATTTGCCCAAGCAGGCACTTACACACCTGAGCTAACGTGCAAGCCTCCCCAAGACCTAATTGGTTTTGTTGCCCTAACACATTTTAGTGTACTAATTTGTCTTCTCTCAATATTTATAATCCAGAGAGCAGTATGTGAGTGCTAACACCTCTGGATTTCCTCCGTTGGGGGCACTTTGCAAGCTACTCAGGGACAGCATCTTCCTGGCTCGGCCTCCAGTCTCCAAGAGCAAAGCCTGAGCATGTAATGCTGGTCCAGGGCATGGTCCTGCAGTCCTTCCAACCTTCTTCATGTTTTCTTTTTTGTTTGTGTTTTGCAGTGCTGAACATTGAACCCAGGGCCTCTTGCTGGCCAAGCAAGCACTTTCCCAGCCCACCTTTATAGTCTTCTACGGTAGTCTCATAGCAATGCAATATAAAAATTTCTAGATTTCTGGAAAATAACTAGGGACGGAGATCTGAATTCTAATCCAGGGCCAGATGATAAAAACTATGCACAGAGTAAGGTGGAGACCTGGGAGGTTGTTTTCAAGCAAAATACAAAAGGTTAATTGGTTTCCAAATCCACACCACCAGTTCATTAGGAAATTTTGGATAAAGCAAACTCAAGTCTGGGTTGAAGCAAACTGATGACTGCAAAGGCAGAGATCCGATAGAGGTCTATTTGCTTGATCAGCACCTGTTTCAGAAAATTAGCATCCACTGAGATACTTCCTGTTATCAGGAGCAAGATACCCACGGGCCCCAGGAGACGGTATGTGTAGATGCATGCACAGCCTACACATTCTTAGATATGAGCTAAGATCTAAGAAACCAGCAGCGGAGTCCAGAACCCAATTAGCACTAGGTTAGTTGTACCTCCACCCCTCCCAGCTTTCCTTAAAAGTCAGACACACTGGGGCTGGCGAGAGAGCTCAGCCGTCTAATGTGCCTGTTTGGCAAGCTTAGGTAGGCACAGGGCACCATGGTTTGATCCTCAGCACCTCATGTCACAATAGCCCGGCCCTCAGGGGATGCTGGGCTGGCCAAAAAAAGCAGGGCATACCAGTGAAAGAAAAGAATAAGAACATGATCAATGTAAGGGACATCACTTGCTCTCCCCAGATTTAAATCAGATCTTTGGGGCCAAACCCCATCATTTCAAGAAGCCTAAACTCTTAAATTGTGTAAATGCATTAAAACATGTATGCCACATAGCTTACTGATCTGCTCCTGTTTGCTTCTGAGTGAGGGAAACAGTTACTCTATACATAGCTTTGTGTCTGTTATGCTAGGTATGGCCAAGGCTGAAATGCCAATGTTCAACAAGGATTGAAGGGAGGGGAGTGAGGGGAGTGCTGGCCTCAAGACCCTAGTCAAGGAGGAGTGGAAGTGCTGGTAACACAGCTTGGGGCTCCTACCTGCTGACCCCGTGCCCCTGGGCTGGGGAGGTCTTCGTCAGGCTTGATCTTGGACCTCTTGTTGTGCATCGGGTCACCTGTGCTGCTCACTGCGGACTCACTTGTGGGCTTGTTCTGCCAGTTCACATGCAGCCCAAAACAAAAATTAAATTTTGATCAATGATTGGGACCAAAATTAAAACCTCTAACTCAAGACATCAGTTTACTTGGTCACACGGTAATCAACTCAGAAAGACCCACTGCCCTGGAAACAGATATAATCAGAGCTGAATGGTACATTCACAGGGGTGTGCCTCATTTTTCATTCACGAGCATAAATTCACTGTGGGTTTTGAGAATAGTACTGGGGTGGTTGGCTTTAATGGGCTCCATCACTGTACTCCCAAAGCCTAGCCATGAGGAACCATTTGTAAAACTCTTTAGCGGCAGAATTCAGATTCTTGTTCAGAAAGTACTAGAGGGACAATGGATGTAGCACAGCTTTGCTCTTAAAGTGTTGCATGATGCTCAGTAGCAACTGGAGCCCAGCAGAGGGAGTGGATGAGGGCTGGATGAAAGTCACCCACTCTCCCACAGTCTCTTTAAATAATGTGACTTACAGGGCGTTCCAGCACCAAGCACAGCCTGATCAAGCAACTTGCTTCTCCACCTGCGAGGAACCGATCAGGTGGAGGATGCTCTTGTCTGCTGATGGGTATGGACAAAGGGTGTTTGCCCGAACTGGAGAATACACCCTAGTGGTGGATACGGTAGCAAGGCCCCTCTGCTGGGGACCATGCAGGCTGGCTCACGGGGCTGTCTTTCTCACCTGTGAGGACTCAGGAGGGCCAGAGCTGACTTGGACAGGATTCAGAACTGTGGGGATCCCTGGAATAGGCCTCTGTGTTGGAAAAGTTGGGGCTGGGTGGATAAGCGGAGGGCTGTGCCCAAAGGCCGAGCCTAAGCTTTGCTGTCGGCTTAAGATCTGTTGATGCATATGGAGGGAGACAGGAGCAGATGGGTAGGTGAAGCTCAAGGCAGGGCTGTATGCAGGAGATAAAAAAATAGACAACCATGACTTACACTGACCTGGGAGACCACCACGGACGTGCAGTATCTGCTGCTTGACACCAACCACGTTACCGAACCAAACCATTTGGGGTCTGCTTGTTTAAATGAGAAAGGAGAAACAACTGCACCCAAACATCTTGAAAACTTCCAATAGTAAGGTGACTGCCGAGGACAGCCACATGCTTGCTCACTCGCACACACCCACCGACTTCAAATAAGATTCGGGAAAGCGGAGTAAAAGGCCTCAACTCAATAATGACTATTTATTGCAATAACAAACTTGATAGAAGAAAAGAGAACGGGTGACTACATGCTTTATAGTACTTTCATGGGCTCTGAGTCCCGCATATTCCTGGGCACAAAGCAATTCCTTTAATCTTCACTCACACCACAAGCTTTCATATGTCTCCAGATCTTATTACAAGAGGAAAGAAAATCAATTGGTTAAATGTGTTTTGAACACCATGCTTGTCATATCACTCATTTGTTTGTAAAGATGGAAAGCTCGGTTCATCCAGAATGCCACCTAAAGACTTTCCATCAGTGCCGTCTGGTTACGGAAGCTGATGGATTAACCGCTCCCCACTGCAATCAGTGATCAATGGGCTTCGATGGAGAACTATCCCAATGGGAGACCGCAGCTCCCCCCTTGTGCTCCACAGCATTAGATGTCTATTATGGCCCATTATGTATGCTAATGCCTGTCAACCACTTTATTATGCTGCACTATTTCCCAGGCTACAGTAAGTTCTGAGGAAAGCACTGCTGTTACCTGAAGACTGCCCAAGTAGCAGGCAGCACCAAATTGTCCTTTGTGCAACACAGATTAGGAACCCAGTGCTTGTAAAAGAACGAAGAGCTCCTGATGACTTTGCCAGTGGCTTAAAATGCAAGGAAAACTAATCATTGTATTCATGGAAGTTTCTTTTTAATAAAAGTATCAGCAAAAGAAATTATATATAGATTGCTTCTTATCATGCTGTGTAATATGCAGAAAGAATCAGAGTTTGTCCTCATGTCAAAGGTAGAGCTCGTGCAAATTTCCAATCTGGTGGGTTAATTACTATTGCTGTTAAGCACATTAACCGAGAATAAAATAATTATAATCACAAAATTCAGACTATTTCAACAACTTTAAGTAATAATCCCAGAGATATACTTGATTCATTAATGTAGCTCTACATCTTTTCCTATTTGACTCCAATCCATAAAAGGCAGCTTCAATGGGATTACATTACTATTATTCCTATAGAGAACCTTCCATTACAATGACTTTCCCGTTTAAGACTGAATATCATTAAGAATACCCTAGGAGGATTCTACCAGGCTTTGAGGAACACTTCTTTCATTCTGCATTGTATTTCTTTAATAAAGGAAAGCAGAAACAAGGTCGAAAACAGTCATTGTTCACAGTAAGTTAGGGAGAAATCCGTAATAATATTCTGATTCTGCAGCGCTATAGTTTCTGCCATGGTTTCCGAAAGCAATCATGAATGATTACAGCAAAACTTAGCTAAGGTAGCTGTGTGGATGATTGATAGGGCATTAATCAAAAGATGCATATCGGCCTCAGAATTTGTTCACAAGCTTTCTTCTAATAGCTGATTTCATGTTCACTGAGCTCTATGCCAGTTTGTCCAATTTATTTTTCGGTGTGCAAGCCATTCATCAAAAAACGCAAGGAGTTAACACGCCCTCCTCCCTTTAGGTGAATGGATATTACTAAGTATAACTACCTTATTGTATTTATTAACGAAATAAAAAGGAAAAGACCCCACTTCGCACGTAATTGCAAGGTCTTACAGACTTTGCATGGATTTCCATGCATCTTTCCAGAGCCCCAGGGTCTGACCTGCTGGCCAGGTTCAGGAAATGGACAGCAAAGGTCACTGGCACATCTAATTCTGGAAGGCCCAAGACCTGGGGGCTTTAAAACCCAGTACCTGAGTAGGAATTAAGACCATTAAATAAAACATTTCATAAGACTGAAAATGCTGTTGGTTTTCATTTATAAGCAATTAAAAAATGCTAATAGCTGGACAAGGTAGGTACAATTTTTTAAAAGATGTAGGAGGGAAGACAGAACAGGGCGAGTTTTCCCCATAGTAGTTCCTTATAGTCTTGTTTAAAGCCTTGTATTCTGAATCTCTAAGAAGCACAGGTGGGGGTTGGGAGGGCTTTCAGCATGTTCTGGTAACATCCTTTTTATAGGTGCTATTTTGCTGGGAAATTCAGGTAAAGTGATATATACATCAACTAATAGATGGTGTGGGCTACGAGGGAGCAGGAGCAATCCTATGAATTTGGGGGCTCCGTGACTTATTCATAGTGAGCCAGCAACAGAAATCCTGTCCTCTCCACCTGCAAAGAGTTGGGTGCACAGAGGTGCCAGGAAGCCCTGTTCCCACCCAGGAGAGCTGGCCGTGCCCTGCTGCTGCAGATCAGGCTGCCCAGATCCACCCTGCAAAGCCTGTTTGCAATTTAAGGGGAGGAGTAGAAAGACCCTGGCTCTACCTCAGGCTGTATGAAAGGCTTTGGGAGTTAAGCTGGCTGGGGATGCTGGTTGCTGAGTTCTGCGAGGAAGTTTTCTAAGGAATAAGCAGAGGATGGGCTGTTACTCCCTTTCCACCGACAGGATGTCAGGAAAGACAGACAGACGCCCTTTCTATTACCTGATGCCTCCCACGTGTGAACTCAAACATATTACCAGGTGAGAGCAAAGGTTGAAAATAACCTCATGAGCATCCAGGGCTGGGAGTAAGAAAACCCAGTTCTTTGCCTCCTAAGCTTTAAATCTGAGTGGGCGTAGCAGGGTGGAGCCTACACCCTGAGAATACCTGGCCTCACAGCTCAGTGGTGGTCACCCCACATATTGATCCTTCCTGTGTCCCCTGCCTGAATCCGTTGGCCCCAGAACTTGGGATAGCTGCTACTTTTCTGTATTCTTTTGCCAACTCAAATGTCCCCTGCTGAGGCCTTCTTGGGCCAAATGTCCCATTAAAATGAGTTCCATCTATACCTTTCTGCCCTTTCCTTTTGAAGGATTGGATTTGAACAGCAGCAGCCAGCACTCTCCAATCAGATTCTCTGTCTCTGTCCTTGTGGAAGGTTAGGTCAGATGGGCTGGGTACTAGGCTCTGACACAGACCAGCCACTCATTATTAGTCCACAAGGGACTGAAATTCCTCATCAGTGTGTTAATTTCCCGCTGCCTTTGGTGACACATGACCATCCATCCACTTGGCAGCTTCAAAGAGCACACACGTTTCTTATTTGATAGTCCTGGAAAGTCAGAGGTCTACAATAGCTGGCTGGCTTCCAGCTTGCAGAGGCTCTGAGTTCTGGGATCTGCTTGTCTTCTCACTAAGTGTGGCCCTCCTGCCTGCCACTTAGGAAGGTTCTTGTGATTACCCTCGGGCGACTGGATAATCCAGGATGATCTCCTCATCTCAAGAGCTGGACTCGATCACTGCTGCAAAGCTCCCTTAGCATAGATCCTGGAGAGTAGGACAGGCATATCCTTTTGGGTCATGTTACTCTTCCTGTTCCTCACAAAGTCACCTGAGATCACCTTGAGGCCACCTAAGGCCACATGGTCCATGAGAAACATCATGCAGTAAAAGACAAAGAAATGCCAAACCCCATGGTCCCATGACCCCTGAGGAGCTGCCACTCATGAAGATGCATTCCAGCCCCCCACCCTACCCCTCCATACCCTTTAATAACAGGATTCAGAGGAAGCCCTAGAAAGTAGTGTTTCTAAAGACACACTGGAAAAATTCTCTTCTAAAACATTAATTATCAAGAGCTGGCCAAATAGCTCAGTGGATTAAAGTGCTTGTAAGCAGGCGCAGGGGCCGGGGGTTCGATCCCCAGGCCTGCTGTGCTAGACCTGCTACCAGTGTGCACTGAGAGGGCAATTGAGACTGGGCATGGTGGTGCATGCCTGCGATCCCAGCTCTTGGGAGGCTATAAATAGGCAGATCACTAGGAGTCCATTCCAGTAATGAGACTGTGAATGCCCTGTAGACGCTTCCCTAGAATACAAAAAAATAAAAATATGAAACACCAATTATCAGGGCAGAGTAACTTAATTTCACTAATTTTCCCTTTACTAAGAAGGACAAAAACGTGGATTTAAGATTGCTGGCTGAGCAGCATTGCTTCCTCGCTACTGGACAGTGTGCTTCAGGGGCTTCCCTCTCTGGTGCAGGATTCGGGGCACATCCAAACACCACAGATAGCTGCTCGCCATCTGGTCCACACTCACGGTTGGCCAAGAGCCAAGTTCCAAGTGACTGACAACCTGCTGTCCAAGTAGGGAGCATTTCCTCTGTTTGCAAAAAATGGAGAAATACAGTTCTCAAAACATGGACCTTTAAGAAAGTTCTAATATACGTTTATTTCGTCTCTATGAACATAGGTAAAAGGCTGCAACAGCTCTCTTTCCCAAAGTCTGAACAAAGTTTGCAAGCTAGGGCTGGTAATATAGCCTGTGTGCATAGCATGTGCAGTCAAAGAAATGAGATTAGGAGCTTTATGATACAATGTCCCAAGTTTTCTACAGGATAAGGAATGCAATTATGCCATTTCCTCTTTGGTAGTCCACTTCTCCTGAACAGGAATTGCAGATGAAGGCAGGCAGCACTGATACGATACAAGGGCACTAGAGAAGCTGACTTCAAGATGAGAGGGGATGGAAGACAGCTAGGGATGTGCTCTAAGGAAAACCAAACTTCCAGGATGCAGGCCAGGGGTCCCAAAGTTTGGTTATACCTATGGAATTTACAGCTCAGCAGACACCACTGGAAGTATAGTGGATTGACAACGACTACTACTGTACAAGTAGGCGATGTGCACACATGCTTCTGAGAGCAGCAAGATAAGGTTGCCACTTTCAAAAACCCAGCCCAGTCTGAGAAGCAGGGAGTACACGAAAGAAGGTGTACATGCTCACCAAGCGAATAAGCATCCAACACTTACCTAGGCATATGCATTCGAAAGAGCTTTGGAGAAAGGAACTTCAGTGTTATGGCAACAAATAGTTATGAAAGGCTAAGAAGCCACTTATTCTTTAACAGCAAGACAAGGAAGACCCCACCCCCATACAAGAATGTCAGTGACACTTTTCAGGGAGGTTTGGCTCAAAGCATCTAAATCATATAACTGGTCAGCCAGGTAGACATGGTGAGAAAAATCATGTGGGGAAAAAGCACAGACAGTTTCATCAAGACACTATCAGATCTTGTGATGATTTTTCCATTGTAAATAGAATTTATCAACCCTGTTCTAGCCACACCTCTCAGTGGAGGATTTTGAAAAAAGGAGGAAGCGTGGCCTAGGGAGCAGACCTGGAAGGTCAGAGGCCTGGCTCAGGGTTTCACCTCACTGAGCTCACGCACCTTCCCGAGCATCAGTTTCCCATCTGTGAAATCAAGCAGCCTGACAGAAAGGTTTTAGGGCTTCCGTCGCTCTTAGATCTTTGATCCCAGACACTGCAGCATGGTCCCACATCCCCCACTGTTTTCTCTGACCGAATGTTCCTTGCTCATTGTCCTCTGGAGAGTGGCAGCACCACAAAAACCTTACTCTTTCCACCGCAGGGTCTGTACCCACTCACGCTTCTCAGAAACCTGTGGAAAACCGTCCCATGGCAACTCCTCCCCTCCCCCCACCCCACTCCTCCTGGCCCCAGCCTGCTGCCAGTCCGCCTGAGCAAGTCGCTCTTCTGCACTAGTCTTGCCTGGCACCTAGGTCATTTCCTCCACAGCGCTGGCCTGCATCCTCACAGATGTGCTCGGGCACTCACATCTGCTTGGAGGCCTCTGCTTTCCTGAAGCACCCTGAGGATGAGGGTCCTGCTGCCCTTCTGTGGCCACCATGCCTAACACAGTGAGTAGCATATAATTCAACCCAGCTAACTGCTTGAGGGATGATTAAATGGAAGAAAATGAGCCAAGGAACTGTGCAGGTGAAACTGGGTCCTTGCTTGCTTCTTCTAGTCACATCCACAGACCCACTTTACTCCAGAGAAGGCTGACGATGATGGTGCACAAACGAGACAATATCATTGTTCTCTGGTCCCCAAGCTGACCTCCGGCAGCAGCAAACCTGCACTCACTGGTAAAGTTGTAGGCCTTGGCAGTCAACTCGGAGTGTGACATGGAATAGGAAATGTCATTTTCTTAGTGATATCTTTCCTGGCCATGCCAGACATAAAACTAGTAAGGAGGAAATTACCTTCATTTTAGCCATTACATTGAAAGTATGAAAGCTATACCTGATGGCTTTGAAATAACTTGGATTAAGGCTCCACACAATTTACATTTACTGGGAGACTTCAGAAAGATACAGCTCATTTGAGATACCTTCTCTTCCATTACCTAGAGGAGAGCTATTTGTATCTTCATATTAAGAGCATGGTATATTTTCACTCATGATTTCAAAACCTTGAGATCTCCAGGCAGAAACAGAATGGTGGAGCAATGTGACAGAGGAAAGCAGTCACCCCGCGGCAGTCAGGAAGTGGCAAGAGAGAAGGTAGGAATCGAGGGCAAGGAGTCATCCTTCCAGATCACAGGTCCTCTGACCAACCAGTTCCTATCCCCTAAGAGCAAAATCAGCTATATTCTCAGCAGAGCAACTCCGTGGTCCAATCACCTTTCAGAAGCCCTGCCTCTGCATATATAAGACTTCCAGTGGACACTATAGCTCTGACCCTTAACACTATATGTAGGGGCAAATTAGTTTTAATCTAGTGAGGATAAACTGCCTCTTGATAACATTAGCCTTAACTACACAGAACAAGGGTCCCAGTTTATTTAATAATGTGAACTGTGCAGATTAAGGTGAGAATCCTCAGAGTGATGGAGAACATCCAACTTCTCCAGACAGGAAATATCTCTAGTATACTTCCCCATGGGCATGGAGTAATTTATGGAGTTATATGAGCTATGAGATAAAAGTGGACTTGCGAGGCACACCTGCATAATGTATTTTAAAAATACCATGTTTAAACATACCAACAGGCTTTATAAATAAAGTTTTATATGGTATTTTAGAGCAGTCTGAACAATATTATATACATATTTTGAAAAGTATAAAAACCACATATAATGTTAGATATTTGCTTTTTCCTTTATTTTGCATTGATCCTTTATACTCTTACCTACCCATGAAACTATGGGTATGCTAAAAAAAAGATAGTCTTGTAGACTGCAACAGTTTAGTACTGAATTCTAAAAGACTTTTCCCTATGTATTTTATGCATATTTATTTGGACTATTGCAATGCTGAATAAAAACTGTCATAAATGTCTTTTAATAAAAGTAGTAATTGGTGTTCCAGTTAGTCATGAGAGCTCCTTGCTTTGTCCATTTGGGGACCACTCATCACATGATGTCAGTATGAGAGGACACGTTACACAGGTTAGGTGGGAGATTTCTCCACCTGCGTTCCCCCGGACAGACGCAGCGAACACCTAAAAGAGCATTACCGACAGTTCAACAGCGATAAATGCTCTAACTGGTCTCAGACGATAGCATTTAGATGAGGTACCAATGTAAAGCAGGTAGCGGTGGTATGTTTTAGAAATCTGAGTATCTATCTTCAAACGTTCAGTAACGTGCTTAAAAACACAAATGGTGTCATTTTTCCTACTCATCGTCCAAGCCAAGTGCCAAGCAGGCATTTAGCTCTCGGGGTACATGAACAGGCCGAAGATGCTCTGCCTCCTCTTGCACAGAATGATAATGCTTGTGTTGAAACAAGAATGATATTATTTGCTTTGGAAATCTACAGTGAGGGCGGGAGTGACTTGAGTCTGCCTTGTGACTTACATCCTCAAACACACCCGCTATTCACATTTCTTCTTGCCTCTTTCCCTCTTCAGAAAGGCAGCTACCCTTTCGGGGGTCATGGTGCTTCTTTCCTCTCCCTGCAACCCAGAATTTACTGTTCTTAGAATTTGCTGATTTTTGCTGAAGCCAATTTTTACATCTTACAAAATGAAACTTTGAACATGGAAAAGCAAAGCACTAACATTTCTGGAGCTAAGGGCCTGGCCAGTAGTGGTGCCACTGATAACAAAAACTATTGCAATTATTATGTTACATGGTCTATTGATCATATCTTGGGTTGTCTAGAACACCTTACATTTATTAAAAGGAATGCATAATTACAATATACAATGGATGTGAGAATCAGAGTTAAGAAAGAAAAAGAACAGATGACTGCTAGCTTGCTTGACTACCATAGGTCTCATAGAGAAGCTCTGTGGTTCACGAAACAGTAACTTAAAAATACTCCATGTGCCAGCCTCCTCCTCAGGGCACGCTGAGATGGTGATTAAGACTGGGCGTGGTGGTGTGTTCCTGTAGTCCCAGAACTTGGGAGGCTAAAAACAGGAGGATCACTACAAATCTGATCCGTGTAGTGAGACCCTGTAGACCTTTTTTTTAAATACATTTAAAAAAATTACCAAACCTCTGGAAAAATGGGAGTTACAGTTGATAACCAGGCATTCTCAATGCACTAATTAGAATACTATTTTAATTGTCTTTGTGATTTGTGATCTAGCTCAGTTCACACAAGAAATGATTGGTTCAGCAAAGCAATTTAACTATGCCTAAAAAAGTACATAAATCAATAAGCCTAAAACTCTGAATGAGGCTTTTTTTCATATTCTAGTTATTGGTATCAGTCCAAGTTCAAACATTACCAATGAGAAATACTCTATATTATATTATGCTCACGTTTACATTTGTTATTTTCTCATAAGGAAGGCTCAAAATTCTGTGATTATTTAGCAAAGGTACAAAGTTGAGATCGCTCAAATTAAGTAAACTACGCAGTAAGAAAATCAGGAAAAGTTCTGTTACCAGGTTTCCCTCGGATAGCTGATCAGTGAGCAGCCCACTCTGGCCTGTGCACGTATTTTTCACTAGGCTAAAAGCACAACAGTTATTTTTTGCTTTCTTTCCTCCCAGCCTACATTTCCTGATCACCTATAGAAAGAGACTTTCAATCACAACTGGCCTTTTGCTTTTTGTCCTGTTCAATATACATGCCACACAACCAGATATGAAGTCAATTCTGTGCTATAGAATTATTATTATTAGTAGTAGTAGTAGTAGTAGTAGTAGTACTAGAAATAAAACTCAGTACCTTGAGCTTGCCAGGCAGGAGATTGTGTCACGGAGAAATATCCCCAGCCCTATAGAATTACTGTTAGTGAGAGAAGGCCTAGATACAGAGATTTTGCCACATTCTCTGGCTAGCAGAAGTGGATTCCACCTGTTTGGTGGTACACACTTGTAATCCCAGCACTCTGGGAATCTGAGGCAAGAGGATCAAAAATTTCAGCTCAGCCTTGGGCAAGGCAACTTATCAATTTAGTGAGATCTTGTCTCAAAATACAGAAAAAAGATGCATCTAGGTGCAAAGGTCTTGATTCAATTCTCAGTACTAGGGGGAAAGAATGATAGATTTTGTCATAGCAGAGTAACTAGTTTACACTGGTACTTCACTATTTCTACACACAAGCCAATAACTAACGGGCGCAGAAAGTGTCTCTGTAGCTCACTGTCATGCTATCTGACCTGCGTCTTGGTCTAGATGCAGTGCACACATCTTAACCTTCTGTAGATCATCTGGTACCCCCAGTGAATGCATCACCCCCAATGTACCAGTGTGCCAAAGCTTTATTAGAAAAACACTTCTTGGATTCACGAAATACATACCTGATTGCACTTGCAGATAAGTGACCATAGGAGCCACTCGCTGAAGAGCTGCTACGAGAGTTATTGAGAATTGTGACCAAGGAGTTGGGAGAAGTCCTTATCATGGTCTGAAGGTCAAAACTATGATCCGACAGCGGTGATATGGACAGGGTACGTTTCCGGCTTGGCCTGGCTGACAGCCTAGGGCTGGGGAATCTGGTGCCTGTTACAGAGACAAAACAAAACCTGATTACCTGCAACCTGACTCTATACCTGTTACTGACGGCCACTCGCCCTCGCAAAAGAAGTAAGGGATAAGAAGGCAGCAACTTGGGATGATGAGCGCCTCTCCTCCCCCAGGGATCTACGGGCTACAATTGAGGAAATTAGGGAGAAATATTTATCTTCCGGGGGCTTACCTCAGGGAAGCTCTGTTTATTAATGTGCAGGCAAAATGATAAATTGCCAAACAAAAGGGAGAGACTTTTACGTGTTATCCCTCTCATTTCTAGTGATTTATGAAACTGACAGCTGCTTAGATATTCCCATCATTAATTCACCGCAAGCGACAAAGGCAGTGGCTCCCTAGTGGCAGCACACCCAGCACCCTCCCCAGTCCACACACACCATTATAAGGCAATGAGCCAAAGGAGAAAGTGAATTAAAGCACCCTAAAATAAAAGATCCAGCTTAGAGATGCCCTCCCCCACCCATGTGTTCTGCAGTTAGCTACGCCCTGGAGTACTGAAAGCATCCCTATAACAGCTTCTAAGTATATTACCCCAAATCAGTGGTTCTCAACTGGGGCTGACTTTAAACCCTGGAGGATCTCTGACAACATCTGGAGACGTTTGGTTTGTCACCATGAAAGGAGAGCCACTGGCATCTAGTGGGTGGAAGCCAGGGGTTCCACTGTGGCTCACAAGGCAGCCTCCTCCATGAAGGTCGTCTGGCTCATCAGTGACAAGACTGGGGGAAACAGCCCAAAAATTCCCCATGATCTAAGAGGATAAATCCCAATAAATACTTCCAATAGTGAGATGTTGTTTGTTTATAGATTTTGTAAGTTGGGGCCCAGAAGCACAAAAGAGGCCCATAAGGCACAAATTCTTCCCTGGATTCTGCTTCTGTAATCAGAACCAACAGAAACAATACCCTTACTAAGATCCTCATCCTTCAAGAAGATTCCACCAGTGGAATCCTAACCTGGAGGTGGGTATCTCCTCAGACACATGCCAACTTATTGCAGTATTTTTTTCCCATGGAGTTAAAAGTTAAATACCCATTTGCATTCAGATTTGGTAGGTATGAAGATCAGAATCTCAGGGCATAGGAATGAATGTGACCCACAGGTTCACTCTTGCCTTTCTGAAGGTCGCATTTACATTACAGAATCATCAAATCAAAGTTTCATGAATATATGAAAACGTTATCCACCAGGAAAGTGGCACAACCAAACAAGAGCAGCTGCAACACAAAATTGAGGGATTCCTGCTTAAAGGGATGGGATACTTTGGAGGTACCAGGAAACAGAAATGGAATTGAACCTTCTTCATAGAAAAAGTCTAGGCATTTGATCTCCAGAAAATCCAACAGGAAAATTTTTTTCAAACAGAGCTGGATCTTGACATCAGATATGTGTCAAGATAATTTAACAAACAGGATGAGTACGAAAGCCTATTTTATAGTTAATACAGTAACCACAGACTGAAACTTACTATCCATGTATAAAATCGGAAAAGCAATTTGAATGGGAGATGTGGTATCCACTCAAATTTTTCTTTTTGGTGCCTTTTTTTTTGGTTAGTTTTGGAGAGTGAATCAGGGTGTTCACACTGCACTATATTCTTAGTCCTGTTTTATTTTGACACAGGGTTTTGGTAGGGCATTAAGTTTCCCAGGCTAGACTCAAATTTGCTATCCATCTGCCAGAGTACTGGGATTAGGCACATTTACAATAAATTCCTTCATTTAGAATACTTCACTACCAGTCTGCTTTAGGGCATGTTCATGCAAAATACTAATCCCAACTCCGTACACATGCTAGTACTTACATGAGCTGCTCACTTATATTTTGGCATCTGCCTTAAACATAGTATTTCCCATTTACTCCCTACAAGAAGTTAATTTCATCATAAGTTTTAATGAACGAACAAATGCCATTTCGAAACAATTCCAAAGACAAAGCATATAATCCTTGACAACAGACCATCACATTGGGATTTTGAATTAGAAATAGCAAGGCATGCTGGACAGAGCTTATCCCTGAGCACTAGTAATGACTGAGGAGACAAAGGAGCCACCTGAGCCAGTGAAACACTAGAGCTCTTTGTTCATCACACATCTTCGAAAAACCAGAGCCCAGGGCCCAGCCAAGACCTTTTCTATCTTTCCATGAATCCTTAGGGTCATGTACAACCTGACTGTAACATTTGCTCACTGTTTTCCCTCCAAGAGTAGCTCTTATTGAAATGTATCAGCATAAATAGTGTGAATTTCAGGCACTCCGTACTTTAAGATACGGCATACTCATGTATCCGGTAAGGTCACTCTCGCCCCAAGAGATGTAATTATAGCCACAGACTTGTTCACTCTAACTTGCTACATGAAAATACTTGCATCCACCTCACTGAAACCCAAGTGTTCCCACCGTTGGCACATCTGCAAGGCAGGTGTTCACAGTGGTATCAACTGGAGAAAGAGTCCCAGGGA
Organism: Ctenomys sociabilis; assembly: GCA_004027165.1. Classification (NCBI taxonomy): domain Eukaryota; kingdom Metazoa; phylum Chordata; class Mammalia; order Rodentia; family Ctenomyidae; genus Ctenomys; species Ctenomys sociabilis. The sequence goes on from PVKA01000712.1 coordinate 106,061, forward strand.
CCCATAACAAGGGGCTGGAGTGAGCAGCTGGGTCCCAGTTTGCATCTGCTACCACAGGTGCCAAAGTAGGGACTTAAAACAAAGATTTCCGCTCTCTATTGGATGTAAGTTCGTTGTACAGGTACTCGTTATGTCAGTGGTGGCAGACTGACAGCAGGGGTGCAGCAGCGTGCTGTTCATATCACTGACTTATTTATCTAGAAGGCTCGCCATTATCGTCTTATGCTCTGTCTAACTCTGTTTTAGGTATTTTAGAGGAGAGGAACGCAGAACCCAAAGGACTTGCCCACCTTTCCCAATTCCTTGTAATCAAGTGAAAGGAAAGAACATCCGTGGAATATCTGGGGACACTGATTTGGGATTTTTGATGAAGGGAATCCTAGGAACAAAAGGTGAGCATTTTCAAGGCAGCTGAAAGAGGAGCAGCCTGATGAGGCGACATCCTTCTGCAATGGAAGCCGGCGAGTTCGAACTGTTCCAAAACAGGGAATTCCATACTGGCTTTCTGTTAATTGTTTTGTTTCTCTAGCCTAATAAAAAATTCTGACAAAGAAAAAGGAGGTTTTTTCTTTGTGATGAATGATAGGACATCTAAATTCCTACTTAATGACAATCAATTTACCATATACTGGGGCAAATTAAAATTCTTTTAATTAGTTTTTACAAAGTAAAAGGGTAGCTTCATCCTTTATTTAGATAAAAACCGCCACTGCCTGACTAAACACATTCTCATCAAATGGGGAAAGTAATGTCGTGAGCTGACCTTCCAAGAAGTCCCTCTTATTTTAATTCTTTATTTGCAGATTTTAAATAACTGATTTGCATAATAATGCTCAACTTTTTCTCCCCAACAATCACTAATTGAAATGTGGCTATGATGAATCTGAAGTGTATTCTCCCTTCACTACAGAACAACACAACCTTGGCAGAAGACATAACACATCTCTTTCACTTCATGTGAGGGAAGGAGCTGCCCGAAGGACACCTGCTCCTGCAGGTGTGGAAAGAGGACTGAGACTCTCAATATTTACCCCTGTGTGGGCCAATCACCATCTCTATTTTACTACAGAGAACTCAGTAGCCAGCTGACCAATGCATATATGCTATATGCATCACAGAACACATGACAGGGTCCCCACAGTTGTAAACCTGCGAGTTAAGCACAGGTACTAATAGAAACAAAACTCCAAGTGCAGATCCTGCTCAAAGTGAAAGCCTCAGATCAAAAGCAAGGGGTTTTGTACACGTGTGAGACGAACAATACTCTGGGTTCACTACTTAGGACTGTGCCAAAGGACATGCATTGAAAGATCATTTCTGTGAGACCTGCAAGATGCTCTGAATAGCAATAACCATAGACTCCTTTGTGATTCAAAGGAACCTCCCCATGTATGCCTTAAAGAACTCCCTAATAAATGGCACATAATCAAATAACCCCATTTTCTCCCACTGTTGTCCACTGAAAGTAGACTCTGATTTGGAAATGTTATTTTTTCTAGATATAGCTACTCTGATCCTTCCAGATACTCAGTAGCCTTAGTGAAATTTAATTTTTTAATACAAAGAAGATTATACAGCAAAAAAAATCATTTAGTATAAAAAATTGTTTATTGACTTTGTAGTACTAGGGAGGAAACCCTACAACTTCTATCATTTTTTATATGTTTCATTTTCAGATAAGGTCTCGCTAAGTTTCTCAGGCCTTAAACTTGTGATCCTCCTGCCTCAGCCTCTCTTTAGTGTTGGAATCATATGCATACACCATGGAACTGGGCATTCTTTTCATGTTTCCCACTTATTTTTTTAAAGTATAAAATCAACCTATGAAACCAGAAAGTTACAGAGTCAAGTCCAACTCTGTGTCAAGCCCTTTCCCTTATTTTTCTGTCAAGAGAATCGAGGCAGCACAGTACATAATCAGTTACATATGGATAGATGGGAACTAAACTGCAAACGCCTGCATCTTCCAGGTCATGGGTAGTCTTGTGCTAAACAGGTATCCAGGTGGGCCAGGGTTATTGAAGTTTCCTCAGACTGCTGAACTGTGTTGGAGTGTTTTGCTGAATTCAAGCACCTATAATAATTAAGTGACAATAGAATACCCATCTCCAGCAGGACTAAACAAAAAACAGGGGATACAAAGGAAGGCCTATTCTGTGTTTGTATAAACAGTACAGTTAGGACAAATATGCTGTAATTTTACATAATTGTACGAGAAGAAAGATTTGGACTAATAGTGTTTGGACAGGATATCCTGTCTGCTTCTTGTACTATGGAAGATAGTAGACGCTAGGAAGATAACAATTTAAATAGGATTAAATATTGAAACTATACTATAATTCAGCTTTAAAAAAAGAGATAGGTATACAGGTACATTCTCTTAATTCAATGAATAGAGGCATCTGCTCTAATAGTGTTTGTACGTAGAATATCACGTCTGCACCTTGTACAACAAAAAATCTCTACAAAACAATATGCAATGTATTAATTATTGAATCTGTTCTAATTTGATTTAAAACTGTTTCATTGCTATTTGTTCTTCAATAAAATTATGGAAAATTTAAAATAAAAGAAGCAAAGCACTAGGTATAGCTGCTTCCCCTCTTCTGCACCAGAAGGCTAGCTTGCCACCGAAGCTCTGCTTCTTCCCCTCCAGTGTGGGTAAGCAGGTACGCCTACATGCATATGCGTGCACATGCACGCACGCACACACACACACACGCACGCACGCATGAACAGGCTCTAGGAAGCAGCGCCCTCACTTACTGTCCATGGCGTGAAGGTACTCCATGTGAATGGCCCCGGCACTGGTGGCGGCGGAGGGAAGGATGTCGGCATAGGGGCTGCGCTGTCCAGCCAGCAGGGCCATCTGATGATAGTACTCCGCAGGGCTGACTCCAGCGTGGGGAGCTGGGGACAAGACGGGGCATGGTGACAACCGGAAGAAGGTCAATTGGACACTTTCCTCGTGATTTCTCAAGTCTATTTCTCTTGCACGTCTCAAACACAATTCATTATGTGGCTCGTTAAGTAAAGTTCCCTTTTATCAAACTACTTTCAATGATATTAAATATCTTTAAAAATAGTAATATATGTTTGTGATATGGAACGATCACATTCATCTTGGGGAACTGACATACATGCTTATCTCACCTGGATCACTTTACACCCCTTTCCCTCCATCCTCCCTTTTAAATATCCTTTTGTTTTAGAAAAGTTAATGTGCAGGAATAGAAAAACATAAAACACATTAACTGAAGTGGCAGCAGCGTCCCCATACCACGCAATCTTAGGGCCTGGCTGCTCCTGAGACGCTAACTAACGTGCTTGGCAGGCAGTACCTGGAGAGGAAACACTGCCGTGTCTGACCCCCCAGGTGAAATGGTTTCTCCTACCAGATATGTTCACATTTCTCCCATCAACAGCCGACGCAGACAACTGCAAGTTTTCCAGACATACTTAAAATACTTCCCCAAGCTCTTGACAGGAGAGTCTGAGTTAGTGCTCACTAACATGAAGAGTCAGGGTTTATCAGGGGTGGGTTGGGGGTAAAGGCAGTTGGGGGTAATGACATGCACCGAATGATAAGCTGCAATTTCGTGTTCCATAATTTAAAAGCTCTCTTTTCCTTCTTTTTTTTCATTACAAAAATCTAAAAGAAAATACACCTATCAATCTGGAGCAATTTACTGGCAAGAGTCAGCCTTCTACAACTGAGATAATCATTGGTTTCTCCTTGCCAATCTATGTGCAAAAGCAGTGAGATATTGTAACAGTCCTCAGGGTGGCCTCCAGGTTCACAGAGATCCAGATTCAAACTGGCTCCAGGAGGTTTTGAGGAGCACAGAGTCAAGCCGGGCGTGTGAAGGAGGGGCTCCATGAATCTGATGCGTAACTATTACTTTTATAATGATTATCTGGGGAACCAGAATTCAGGCAACAGCTTGGTGGAGGTTTTATAGTTGTGCCCATTTTTTTGTGCTTGATACATGGTAAACACAAAAATAAGAAACTCTTTAGAAACAAGGTGAAAATATGACAGTAGCATTATCTGACAGGGTATTAGCCACTGCTGTAAGATGCAGGAAAAGGGAGATAAAACAGACAAAGAATGTTTTATCCCCACTCACCAAATGCTGTAGAAGGCAGAAGATGCATGTGTTTTCAGGAGAGTATGAGGAGGTCTGATTGAAAACTACAGGGAGTGCTTAAAGTTTTACTACAATAAAGAATATATTGCTTTTATATTTTGAGCTAATGCCGCTAAAACACTACCTGTTGCTTTGAACACACTGAGCCCATGGCTCTTGCCACTTTCTGAATCAGTTCTGGGACTCTCTTTTCCTAGTGTCTTTGCTTGCACTATGCTGGCTGCCTCAGTACCTGGAGTGGATTCAAAATGTTTATTCTTTGTGGTCATTTCGACTTTGAAAAAGAATCAGGGTTTGCATAAGGCCAGGGCCAGAATGCTGGATAAAGACCTTCCATGGTGGTTCAATGAGCCTGCTTTTCCTTGGATGGCAATTGGCAGCAGGGCTCACCATATTTTCATTCATCCTTCATGAACACACTTAAGAAAGAGAACCTTCAGAACTGCTCTAGAAAGTAGCAAAAACAATACAAATACCAAGATACATTGTGTAATTTTTATTTGAACATTCGCTGTGCTTTGATCTTAGCTCATATGGGAATGACTTCCCCTGGCTCCACTGCATTTTCACAAGCCAGGCATAATTCCTGGCTTCCCTGACTACCTACCTCTACCTGCTCCCTCTGCTTTCCATTTCCCTCAATGCCCTACTCCTCCTGAAGACAACTCTATTTCTCCTGCTATAAAGTGAAATTCTAAGCCATAAACTTAACCCATACTAGACTCTCTTAGAGTTTTCTATTGTATTTCAAATGAGCATCTTGCTCAAATAGCAACACCTATCCCTTGAAGACCTTACAACTTTATTTGCTACCTTCAACAGGAAAAAAATAAAAAATCCAGAGGAGGGCAATTATCCCTGGAAATGCAATGGAGCAGATGCTTCCCCATAAGCCTGATGCAGCTTTGTACCATACACCAGAGAGCACCCAGAGTGGAGCACAAGGGTGGAGAAGCACAGGGGTCACAAGGAACACTGCTTAGTGAAATGAAGATCATCATGTTTCTCTTTGCTCCACAATCATCAGCAGTGACTTAGATCTTTGCAAGGAACGTGTAATTTGCTGTCTGCAATGAAGAAGAGTTATGCAATTCCAGATCTTAATTCAGGGTCCAGCAATTATAATAGTTGGGTTTGCATATGCATTCAAGAGAGAGGAAATTTCTCTAATACAGAGTCAAAAGGAGTTTAGTCCTGAAAAGCCCAGAATGAACATCAAATTTCATAAAAATAAAGCCTATGTCCTGTCCTGTCCTTTCCTTTCCGTACTAGACCTAAACTCAAGATCTCAAGCTTGGGGCCAACCACATAGCTCATAGCAGACTAGAGTGACTGCTTAGGCAGGCACAGAGATGGGGGTTCGATCCCAGCATGCCAAGCTGGCCCAGCCCCCAGGGTGCACCGAGATAGTAAATGAAACTGGGTGTGGAGAAGAGTACCTGTAATCCAAACACTCAGGAGGCTGAAAACGGGAGGATCACTACAAGTCCAATCTGTGTAGTGAGACCCTGTACTAAATACATAAAAAAAAAAATCTCAAGCTTACCAGGCGGGCACTGTGCCACTGAGCTATATCCCTGGCCATTTCTTTTCTGATGTTTCTTTTTTCTATCTGGCACTGTTAAGGCCATGTGGCAGGTCTGGACCATCATGTTTTTCCAACTTGCTTCTGAGAGCATAATCCACAGACCAACCAGTCACTGGCATCACCCAATGAGATTTCAGAAGTGCAAAATCTCAGGCACCACCAAAAGCAGAATAATTTCAGGTGAGCAGTGCACACACAGGTTGTGAAGCATTACTCTCATAGACCCCATGGTGCACATGGGTCTCATTAGCACACAGAACAAAAACATCACCAGGAGGTGACAGCGTGCCAGTTATACATACCCATGTATGAGTAGCTGCAGAGCCAATAGCCACATGTGAAGCAGCAAAAAAGGACAATGGTAAAGAATATACAAGTCAGGAAGATCTCAGTTTGCTTTCCATCTCTACTACTTTCTAGTGAAGCAGTGACTAGGCAACAAGTCTGTAAGGGATCCCTGTGCTACTCTTCCACTATTTCTACTTGGGAATGAAAGTAATTACACCACCCACATAGATGTCTTATAATGCTAGAATAAAATGATACGCTTAAAGCTGTTGGTTTGGTGCATGACATTCAGAACCTCTAACCACTAGATCTACTTCATATGAACTAGAATTCTTTGGTATATATCTAAGCTAAAAATTATAATAAAAGACAATCTGCCACAAATCCCCTACGAAATCCTCCCTATCCCTTTGAATGCTTAGTCTATCAGCCTTGCTTCTTTCTGAAACAGTTCCGGAAGTCTTCTTTCCTGAGTGTCTTTAGTTCAACTGCTATAGCAGTTCTGATGCTCTGAATCAATTCAATGTTTCCTTCCATCCTTCTGTTGACTTTGGACAATAGCCAGAAGTTCCACAGCACTTCTACAAGTCCAATCTGTGTAGTCCAATCTCTCATGGAGATGAGAACACTGAAATGTTTTCATTTGGCAGAAACTGTTATAAACAAAGTGAATGGTTTCAGGACACTGAAATAGCCAGGAACAGACACTCAAGAAAGAGGACTTCCAGAACTGCTTCAGAAAGTGGCAAGAAGAAAGGGTTAAGTGTGGGGGAAGAGAGGTGAGTATGCTTAGGGGAATGAATGTTAGTGTATGCTTGCTGTAATGAATTCTTTAAAATGTGAGCATTTACTATATCATTTTCTGATCACTTCATGCACCGTGTCCCAGGTGCTGTGCAGGGAGGGAGCGATGCGACCTGTGGAAGCAGACCGTGCCTGGAACTCACCGTCTGTGGGGCTGAGGCCCCGGGCTGCTGAGATCATGGAAAGGGACGGGCTGCTGTGCAGGGAGCGGATGTAGTCCATGTAAGGGTTGATGTAGGGGTGCGGAGGGCTGAAGGGAGACTCAGACGCTGCAGCAGGGTTCCGGTGTGGGGAGATTCTAATGAAGGGCAGGTCCGAATATGTTGGGCTACTAGATAAGGCAGAAGGCCTGGAAACAGAGAAGCACAAAACAAGAGGAGTGTGTGAGCCAAACATCTCCATAGGCAGAGCTCGTCTCCGATAGGAAACACATGTGATTTTAAGTGAACTTTAGGCATCTTTTAGAAAAAGTGTCCAGCATGTACTTTGGCAATATTACTAAATTAAAACCGGGATGATATAATGCAGGTAGAACACCACTGTTTGTTTGTTTAAGCAAAGGAAAGTGACCTTCAAGACAGCTCATGGCCTTTTAGGTAAAAATGAGCCATTGGCTTTCTCAATGAGAAGAACGTCTAGATAAGAGGTACTTGAGCTACAAGTGGCTACTAGGGTTAGATTTTCCATTTGACTAAAACATTAATGACATCATTTAAAACTTACCTTTTATCAGCTTATCATCATGGTATTGCAATAAAATAAAAGCATCCCCAAATTTGTCTGGTCTGAACATCTAGGCCTGCCTATGGCAGAGGGGTGCATGAATTCGTGAGAAACCAAACTGTGAGTCTGTAACAAACGTGAAAGCAGTCTCTCTGTATACCCGTATGCATGGGTCTAACAGTGGGTCAGTGAAAATAGTTTTATAGATCTTGGTTGGCCTAATATGAAAGTCATTTCTCTTCTCCACAAGCCATGCTTAGAATCTGCTTCCTGCTCATGCCTGTTTCCATGTGGCACACTGATTACCATGTTTAATAAGCAACAAGGAACTAAGTAGTCCCAGGTGGGGTGTGCATGCCAGTCCGATCAAGCTCATGTTTTGCCTATGTTGAGGTAAGGTAGAATTTAAGCTTTGGGTGAATGCAAATGAATTTTAAACCACACCTTGCTCTCACTATATCCTAGAGATACTCTCCCCGTACTCTTGTGCACACTCATGCTCTGGCCATTCTGAGGTCCCTAGGATAGCCCTGTGTGGAAGGGCTGGTCTGCATAGCCCTGTACTGCCTTCCTCCTCACAGCACAGAAGGTGTTTGAGGTGTATAATCCAGTGAACTGGCTGTGACAAGTTAAGCACTCCCGCTGGCTGCTCACATCTTTCTTGCAGGGCATGGCTATACAAAGGAGAGGCCTTGATAGAGACAGATCAACAGAGAGCTGCGCTTTCCTCTCCTGCCCCGTTTTCATGAGTGAAAGGAAAGGGCGGGCAAATGCATTTTCTCCTCCTGGCCCATCACTCTGTCAGAATAGAATCTTGGCAGCAAACAGCTCCCAAAGTACATGCACTGCACAGGCACCAGGATAAATGAAGGCGAAGATCAGATAACACATTTTCTCCTCAGTAGGAAATACAAAAAAGGTTGAAAGGTGGTGGGGGAAGGAATGGGGAAGAGGATTTTTTTTTAACTTTCTCCATTTTCTTTGTTTTTGTTTACAGGACTGGACTTTCAACCCTTGACCTACTCACTAAGCTAAATAAATGCTCAGCCTTTTTTGCTTCTGACATTGAGATGGGGTCTTGCTAAGTCATTATATTACCCATGCTCAGTTCAAACGCATGGCCCTTTTTACCACCAGAGAACAGTTTCTTCTTTCCCCATATATCTGAGGCTTTCATCCCCTCACCCCAAAATTAGTAACATACTTGGGATTAAAAAGATTAAGCCTCACCTAATGTGCACACACACGGATGCATCACATGGAACTCTACATGTTTCTGGGTTAGTTAAAGTAAAACAAAATATAAAGGCCTTTGCACCATTGGATGGTTGGATGGATGGATGGATGGATGGATGGATGGATGGATGGATGGATGGATGGATGCACAGGAAGAAAGGACATGACAGAAAGGACACGGAGATGGATGGAGGTCCCCGCCTGTTGTGCTATAGCTGCACTACAAGACCACAGCCCAAGCTCTATGTAGCCATGTCTGTCACTGGTTAAATCCTAACTCCACTGTGGTATGTTTGCCACTTTACAGGGTACAGGAGATCCTCAAATTCATTCATTTTTCTACTAGAAAGCATCCTTTCATCCAATCAGTCCTCCTTGGTTGAAATAATTCTCCCTGTAAGCCCAAGCTTGTGTGCAGCGTGATGATGCCAGGCCAGCACAGGGCTGAGGAGCTGCTTCCTGAAGTCTGCTCAGAGAAACCTCCAGGACCCTTGGGGGTTGATCTACAGCCAACTCTGTCTGAACAACACCAGTGAAAAGCCAGCAGAGGTCTGTGTACTTCTTACTGTTCTTTTATCATTTACCAAAAATTCCAGAATTGAGAAGAGCAGGACACATGTCCCTAGAGGGCCTCATTCTGTTTGGGAGAATGATGCACAGGAAGATGAATAATATCCAGAAATGTAGGAACATCACAACAAAGACTGGGGTATCAAGAACCAGAGAAAGCCAAGGAGGCTGGGAGCATGCGGATCCCTGCCTTGGCTATCTGTTGTCCTCTCCCAGGCTTCGCTGCATTGGACCCTTTTCACAAACTGACCAATAGCGGCACCTGGACAGACTTCTCATAAGAATTCAAGATTTTGCCCCACACCCTGAGTGGGCATGGTGGTACATGCCTGTAATCCCAGCACTGAGAAGACTAAAAATAGGAGGATCACTATGAGTCAGAGCTCCATAGTGAGACCCTGTACCAAATGCATTAAAAAAAAAAGAATTAAAGATTTTGCTATAACTTTCCCAACAAGAGCACAGGGAGAGATGGGCCATTGACGCAGCCATAAGAAACACTGCCAGGAAGAAGGGTTCCTCCAGGACAAAGCACCAAGTCAGCAGACTGCGCCCCACTATCATGAAAGTGGAAGTCACTGGCTCCTTGAAGGGAACTACAGCTTGGTAGATAAAGGATTTCTTCTTCCTAACAAGGTGGAGGAGGAAATATAAATAAGCCCACTGTATGCAAGTAAAGTCCTGCCCTAAGGAAATGGACCAAGGACTCCTAGCACAGGAATAGCTAAGTGAGCAGCAGCAGTGACTCTGACAGGTCCTCCAGAGCTCTGGACACAGGTGTTGATCCATCTCCACAGTGAAAGGGGTGTAGGTGGAAGCCCAGCTCTGCGAGACCTCAGCCAGGATTCTGCACCCAGGATTCTGCAGCCTGGCAGGGTGGACACCTGCCTTACGCAGGTCTTTAGAAGTTAGTAAGTCTCACATACCGAGCACAGGGATCATTAATATTCAGTACATACACACATATATCTACGTACATGTTTATATACTTATAAAAGCACCAGATAGATGCATAACCATGCATAAACATATTTATTAAGCATGGTATATACAGCATGTTACATAATTATAAATATTAAATGTCAAGATCTTATTTTTTATAGCAACTTTAGCTTTAAGCAAAATGAAGCTGCGATAAAGACTCCCCACATCTCCCATATACCTGCGCATGTATACTTTCTTTTTTTTTTTTTTTTGTCTTTTTGAGGCAGGGTCTTACTATGCAGTTCAGGCTGGCCTTAAGCTCACTTTGTAGCTCAGGCTGGTCTCGAACTCACAACAATCCTCCTGCCTCAGCCTCCCGAGTGCTGGGATTATAGGCCTGCACCACCATGCCCGGCTGCATGTATACTTTCTTGCCTTTATTAGTATGCACACCCCTCCGTAGTGCATTGTTTCCAACCAATAGTACCTCATTCACACCCGAATTCACATCCTTTACATTAGGGTTCACTCAGTGCGTGCTCTGTGGGTCTGCAGAAATGCAGAATGACATGCCACCCTCACAGTGTTCATATGGAGTCACTCTGCTCCCCTCAAGTACAGTACGCTGTGATTCTGCAGCGCCTCTGCCCTCCTTCCGCTACCACCCTAACTGCTGAAGGCAATGGACTTTTCGCTATCTTCATAGTTGCATGTCTTCCAGAATAGTTAGTGTTATGGCTGCTGTCTAGGCCCCACCCCAAGCCTCCTGCAGTCCTTGGCGCAGGCTCCTAGGGTCTGTGATTAATTCGTAATCCAGGCTGGGATTGTGGGAGTGAGTGCTACTCCCACCCTGGGGCGCATAGCCTGAATACAATATAAGGAAGAGAGAGAAGCTTGCTCCTCCCTTTTACCTATTGCTGTTTTCTACCTCCTTGAGCTACTGCCCTGTGCAACATGCCACTGCCTTGGAGCCAGCAAAGTATTGCCTGAAACCTCCATGAACTGTGGGCTAAATAAGCTTCTTCTTCCTTAATTCTGGATGTTGGGTATTTTGGTCCAGCACCGAGAGAAAAGATTGTTGGAATCGTGAAATTACGTCACCTTTTCTGATCAGCTTCTTTCATTTAGAATATTTTCCTGCATGTCACTTCACAGCTTGAAAGTTCACTTCTTCATACCACTGAGTCACGCCCACTCTCTAGTTAGCTTATCCCATTAACTGACTGAAGGAAGGAAAACTCGATTGCTTTCAAGCACTGGCAATTTAAGAAGAAAGCGATTCTAAGTATCCCCGGGTAAGTTCTTTGTAGCGCAAATCTGAAGTAGTCGGTGTGCTCTGCCCCTCTCCCTGGAAGCAGGCTGGAATCACATCCTTGGATTTCCCAGGGCTCTCCTGGAAAATTCCAAGTGACAGGATATTGCCAAGAACACAAATAAAGTAATTAAAAGCGAAGACTTTCAAAGTGCTGGATTTATACTCAGGCTCAAACACTAGCTCTAATTCAGGCATATTTCTGCAGACACCGACTCCTCTGGTGCCGCTTCAAGGGCTGGAACCCACATGTGCAAAGGCAGGAACTGGGGCCTGCTGTGTGGAGAATTCAATAAATAATTTTGTGAAACCAGTCGACAAAACTCCTTCCTTAATTCCAAATTCAGCTAACAAATGTCTGCGTGGCGGTTTGGTTTCCTACCAGAGCAGTGGCTGGTGTTGCATTTTCCTTGCTCTGTGATTTCTCACTGAAAGTTTCTAGCATTATTCTGTTTGCACATCGGGCTCCTGTGAGTTGAGTTAGCATGGTATTACTCTAGTGCTGACAAAAATGAGTTTCTAAGCCAACAATACTGAGCACCCAACCTTGAACTACAATGACTCAAGCAGCCGGCTGACACTGATGAACTCTAAATAAATCAGTTTTTCAATTAAGCTTCTTTAAGCATTAGTGAAGAGATTCATGTTCAAATTCATGGCGGCTACATTACTTGTCACTTATGACTATAAAGCAAGTTTGAGGGAAGGTTAAGCTCTTTAAATTTAATAAGCAGATGTGTGTCCACCACTGGGTGGTATGACCATTCAAGGTTATGAAGGGAGGGATGAATTCTGCCAAAAGCAGCAGGAGATGTGGGGGAGGCAGCTCCCCAAATTTCCTATACAAGCAACACACAGAACTATCATAAACTTGACCTGATAAATATTTGTCAAGCTTGTTTAAAAAAAAATCTTCATTTGAGGATTAAAGTAGCACTAAGGAAAAGATTATAAGTGTCTCACTCTTCATTTATATTTTTAGTTGACATACTAAAAATACACCCCCTTCATGGCTGGAACTGAAGGTCACATGGGTCTCCACCCTGTCTGTGTGTATGGCTGTCTATTCTCTCTGTTCTGGGACTATATGTACTTAGGGGAGAAGACAGGCACAAACCATGGCAGGGAAAAACTAAAAAAATAAACATTCTGGAGAAAACATCAAAACTTAGAACTGGTCTAAAAAAATCAAGGATTCCATGCTATTTATGCTGCAGAAAAAGATTCCAGAAATAAACCTGCAGCCCTCCAAATAAAGTTACACAAACATCTGGGAATCAAGGATTCCCAGACAGTAAAGACCCAGCAGCCCAAGGCTGGGAGTAGAAGCTGAGCCTCTACCCTTTCATCTCCACATCTTGGGGTCCCCAAGTTACCACTTAGGGACACTGTCCTCTATATTGCTTTTATCCATGTGTCTTCTGCCCAAAGCCAGGGAAAACTAATGCACAGATGGCATCAGGTTTCTGATGGCTCAGTGGAATTGGGAAACTGAATGTGAAGCACTATTTTAGACAGGAAAGAAAGTAGAGGTATTTTGATACATCCCCAAAAGATAATAAGACAGTATCGAGTTGTTTTTATTTGTGGCCAAAATTGGACTTCAGATGAATTTTTTAATAAGTTCACGAAATAAATGGCAATAAAAAGGGCATTATTACATTTTTAAACAATATAGTTTGATAAACTTAAAAACAAAAACACACACTGCAGAGACTAACTGGATTCCTTAGTTAGAATGAAACATAATTATATAATCTAATTCGTTACTGCCTTTTCATCTATCTTATTGGGTTACAAAAATGCCAAGATTAAAATCACAGTATTTAATCACTTGCAGTACCCATTATGAGAGCATTAAGCCAGGCTTATTCACCAGATTATTACAGGTTGCTTTTACATTGCCTGGCACACCGGGAATGTATATGTTGCTTATTTCTACACAGGAGTGCTTCCAGCAAACAGAAGACTTCTGTGTGCATTTTTTAATGCAACAAGTTTATAACAAGTTTATTTTTTGTTTCATTTTATTCTTTATAGAATAAACAGATAGTCCTTTTCATATTCAAGTGGTAGAAAGATCAAAGGAGAGTTACCTCTCAGAGTGTATTATTAATCAATTAATTATTCAATAGAAGCACAGTTTTAATAAGCCAGAATTTGTACAACAAAATTGGCTTTCCATATAGCAGAGGAAACAAATAGCTGGAATGCTCATAATTCGTACTTCAGACACAAGCACAAGTCTGTGGGATCCTGCACTTTCCTCTCTTTCCCTGTTCCATGTGGGCTCCCAGGAGACCTTGGCCTTGGGATCACCAGGGGACCCTGAGGTGCAGATGTCCAGGTGGTTACTCTTCCTTTGTGCCTCCTTTCTCCATAGCCGTGGTGTGGGGGAACAGCAGGGTTTTCTACAGGCTCAATTAGCTGCTTCCCCCAATGGGACTTCAAGGAACGGAATGTGTTGGCAGGAGCTGGCACTGGGGCAGAGGACTCAGGGTTCTACTTTCCTCCTTTTCTCTTTGCCAGCTACAACAGCATGGGAAATCTCACAAACACAGTGTTGAACACAAGCCTGGCAAAATAACATACTATATGATCCCATGTATGGAGTGTTTAATGACACATAAGAGTTAACTTTAAAATGAAAACAAAAATTTTGACTTTGGTGTTAGGAACATGTTCACCTTTGGGTGGGTGGGACACCAGGCTTGTGGTTTGCAGCAATGACCTGTTGCAAGACTTGTTTCATGGTTTACTTTGTGGTAATTCATTATAAACCACAGACCTTTGTGTGCATATTTCACATAATCTTCTTGATGTGTATTACTTATCTTTTTAAAAAGGGATAAGCAAATACGTGTGCCAAACACACTGAGATTTCTCACAGTTCTAATACGCTCTACTAAATTCACAAAGCTACATTGAGTTTTTTTAAATGTATAAAATACGGTTGCTTTACTAAATGTCATGAATAATATGAAGTTTACTGCCAGTAAACAAGGTTAATCTAGTTGACACACTGGTCTAACTGGAGAGAGAGCTCAGCAGCTTAAGTGTCTGCCTAGCAAGTGCAAGGTCCTGACTTTGATCCCCAATATCACAAAAAGAAATGAAGAAAAGAAAAAAGAAAAGATAAAGAAGTTGGCTTCTGTTCATCACCTTTCAGGATGGCAAAAGCTGCTGCTAAGCTAATCAGAGAAGCTTCCTGTGAACCCAGAGACCAAGCACATACTCGCAATATACTCACGGTTTTCTGATGAATGGAAAAACTCTGACCACAGTATTATATGAGCAGTGCAACTGTTTTAGCTAAAATTGATTTCATTCTTCTAAGAGAAGACTTAGAAGAGGAATTGATCAAATTAAATAATCATTCATAGGATGATTACTATAACTATCTTTAGATTAATAGATTAAAAGTTAAGGACAAAGAAATAGAAAAAAGTCCACTCAACCACTTATTATGCACAATATACAGTGGTACCTCAGTTCACAAACTTAATTCTTTCCCCAATCCTGGTGGCAAACCAGACCAGATGAGAACCACATCATGTTCAGAGTTAGGTTCAATGTTGACCTTATGAGTTGACTGTACTGTTATTTTTAAAAGCTTTTTGTGCATGAGCTGCCAAAGCTAGCACTTTAAAAGCTTTTAATAAACACCTTAGGGGTTCATGGGAATATGTGGAGCTAAATGGCAACACCAAGAATAGGGTTCTACTTCCTGTCCCAAGTACCTTTGTATAGAGAAATGTGTGTCTTGAAACTGTCTCACTGATATTTGTACTTCAATAAAATAAAATAAAATAAAATAAAAATACTGAAAAAATTGATTTAAAACAAAGTCAGAAGAGGGGAAAACTAGTGGGAAATAAAGCGCACTTGATTCAAATGTGAGCTGGAAAACCCTGATTTAGGGTGCCAGGGATTAGAACTGGGACTGTTCTTCCAATGGCTACAGCCCCAACTTTTCTTTATTTCTATTTTATTTTGAGACAGGATCTTGCTGAGTAGCCAAAGCCAGCCTCCAACTTGCCATCCTCTCACTGGCACTTCCCAAGTATCTGGTATTAGGTTTAGATCACCCTATGACTGACAAACCACTTTCTAAATATTATCAGTTCTGCAGGACATGGAGGCTCACACCTGTTGCCCAGCACTCTGAGAGAATGAGGCTGGAAAATGAAAGTTTAAGTCCAACCTGGGGTACTGGTAATTTTGTGAGATCCTGTTTTTTTTTTTTTTAAAAAAAAAGCTATATATGGAACCCAGTGCAATGCCTTGAGGTCAGTCTTCAGTACCATAAATAAGTAAATGAATGAATTATAGTAGACAGACACATCTTCTCTTAGTATTTGCATTTTCATTCATGCAAATGAAATTGAAACACTCTATAACTTGTTGTTTTGCAATATTTAATAGGAGAAATTTTCTTCCATTTCCTCTTCCACCATTTATATTATTACTATTATGTCTGTTTTTACTGAGTTTACAAATTTTTTTATGACTGACCAGTACAATAATTCATATATGAAATATAGATCTTAACATACTATATGTACATGTGCTGTGTACTATCATGTAACTATGTGATTTAATTACTATAAATATAATAACCAATTAGTAAAAGACCTGATGTTACAGTTACTTGTAAAAAGTCCACAGAAATAACACTCTGAGGAGAAAACAGCTGCAGGTATGTCAGACAGTTCATGTCTACATCTGCTTCTTCCCAGTCCCTACCTGCTTTGTTTTTGGAAGGTATTATTGGGGCTGCTATACTCGTTGGTGGTTTCATCCATCCATAAGTTCAGAGCTAAAAGTGCAATTACAAGGTGGGGCCTGGTTGGGGGTGGGACAGGGGGGCGTGACCTGGAAGGGTCTCTACTTCCTTTTACAGCTTTTATAGAACTCTATAGAGTTTGAGCTGATATCCACCAACTATAAGAAAAAACAACCCTCACGTACACACACGATACTCAGAACTTTATTATTAAAATACATGTATCACTTACTCAAAATTTATTTATTCATTCATTGATTCATTCATTGATTCATTCATTCATTTTAGTATTTGGGGTCAAACTCAGGACCTTGTGCTTGCCAAGCAGGCCCTTATGCTGCTGAGCTATATCCCCGGCCCCACTTAACGAAATTTAAACAACCTTAACTATATACGTATTCTTAAACTGTTGGGCATACCAAGCCAGAATCTGGTTTAAATGAGAACCCTTCCTAGAAGAGGCAGCAGCTAATGCATTGAAATAATAGATCAGAAATATCCAGTTGGATTCCAATAAATTAATCCTTGCTTTTTGATGAATTTAGTTGTGTATGTTCTGGAAGATTATGCCACGAACAGGATAGGCCTGGGGTTCTGAGCCAGGTGAATATAAGTCTCCATCAGCAGTGAGAAAATAAATTCTTTGTCAGCAGAGCCAAGTACATCTTCTAGTAGCGAGTACACAGACTTTTCCTTATTGCTGTTGTAATTGTTTTTATTAATTACAGACCAAAGTGTATCTTGAATTTTCCCTCATGATTCTTGAACACATCAAACCTCTGCTTTATTTCATTCTTTAAATTATCCCAATTTTAATTAAGTGAGTAGGGTTGTCTGACAAGGAACTAATACTAATGTTCTCAATATTTCTCTATGAGAAAGAAATCCTGCAAATTTCCTAGGGCCTCTGGCTCAACAGAAGTAAAAAAGATGGGACCTACCTAGGAGGCAGGCTCTTTGGAGCTGGCTGGAAGGAGCGTTAACGGGATTCCACTACTTGTGGACTCAACATTCTTAATATTCCAGGATCTTATCCCTTTGGGAGTATTGATTCAAAAATAATTTAAATACGGAAAAGGAGTTCATTTTATGAGGGAACATTTCCTCCATGTTCCGCAGTATATACTAGGCATTAACTTCCATTTAAGCAGGTAGTTTTCTTATGGGCTTTGTTAGAATGGCTTCAAGGGACCCTGCGCAGCCCACAGACGACATCATAGCTGACTGAAAATCAACCCAAGTCTTGCCCAGGAGCCGGAACCCACTTGTTGACAGAAAAACAAGTTTCTAGGCAGACCAAGTGAGGAAAAATTCAGCAGGCTGGAGCTGTAGAAAGGTGAAAAGACTGCATGCTCTTGCTGAACCTGTCGCAGGACCAGAAGCCTACTGAAAACAGCTTTTAGAGCTTTACATTTTTTCATTTGTAAGAATGAAAAGGATTTAGACTAAATAACCTCTAGTCCATCCACTAGGTTTAAAGTCCTGATGAGCTTAAAATCTACTGACTCCTATAATTCAAATCGCTTGTTCCAATCTGCCATTAAGTAGCTTGGACAATTAATGCTCTAAAGTCTGGAGCCTGAATAAACTGTTGGTCAAAATGTAGGAACACATTCCCTGAGTCCTCTGCAGCCCTTCCCCTCCCCCGTCGTCCACTGCTCTGGAGGGGCACTGCCCTCATCACTGCCTTCATCACTGCCCTCATCACTGCCTTCATCACTGCCTTCATCACGCGGACTCGTCAGATCTTCCCAGGGCATCTGCAGTCCAAAGCTTCACTAGCATTCCCAGGAGAAATGCTAAGTTCTGGCTTTATGCTGATTGGGTTTGGATGGTGACTGATTATAAGAAAGTGGAAGCCATGGCCACGCAAAAAGTTTAGCACTGAGTCTCAAGCTCAGACACCGATGCAGCTTTCACCAGTGAGTTCATAGCTATTAGATATTTTTATATTAACAACATTTCTCCTATCCAGGTTTGTGCATTTTATCTTTATTCTTTCAAATCCTGAAACTGCTTGGATAACAGAGGGCTTATATAATATAATATTTTATATATATATATATATATATATATATATATATATATACACACACACACACACACACATACATGCACATGCACACAGATTTCTAAGAGCAGTCTGAACTTTTAGGGAAAATTGAAGAGGCTTTGTGTCAAGTACAGCTAAATCCAGCCTTTCCATATCAAACCTCTGCTAGAAAATTACTGTGCAGATGATAAGGCGGAAAGATATAATAAAAAGTGACTCTACTCAATTTACACTGCAATATTGGTATGACTGAATATTTTTCATTCAGGGCCCTGATAAAATCACTAAACTGTATTTCAGATAAATAAAGGAGGCTTCTGTCAAGAATAAACACCATTAATCATGAAGTCTTACCCTCTCAGAGCCTGTGCTATGCCTCTGCACAAATACACCAGCAGAACCAGCACACAACACATGCTTTCCTTCTTTATACCTTCCTGGGCTGAAGATGCCCTCGTTTTTCATTTTCTAGGATTTAGGCACCAAGAGCATTTTAAAGACATTTGCTTTCATTTTAACTTTGCAGCCCTACAACTTGGGCCTGTTATTATAACCTTTAGGGAAATGGGGCCAAGCTCTTGAATCCAATTTTTATGAATGCATTTTTTGTGAATACACATGCTCACACACACAATACACACATGATCTATGTATTTAGCCCACTATAAAATGACATGGATCTAAAGATGAGACAGGAGATGCCAGGCAGAAAAACAATACTTCCCTGTCTTCAGTTTTCACTATAGCTATTAAAATAGCTCTTTTAGCATTATTTAGGCACTGAATTTTTATTCCCTGTCACTGCCTTAGTCATGTACATAAAGGGAAATACAAACAGGACAATTTCATTAAGGGACACCTGAACTTCCTCATAATTGCTACTTCACCAATAAATTATAGTAAAATGCTACAGATTTTAAAATATAGATGGATTTTAGAATTGTTAAAAGGTGAAACAAATGTTCACAATTTAAAGTTGGTAATTCAGAATGGAAAAGATATATATTCTACCATTTGTCAAATATTTGTGTTGTGACACTTTATATCCTTGATACAAAATGAGACTGAAGTGGGAAGTAAACTTGGATAGATTATTTCTGACAGTAAATGTCTAGACTAGCTTCAAACCTACTCTAAACCTATGTTTTTAAACACAAAGGAAAATCCCAAGTCAATACCAGGATGTAAAATATTCTTCAATATGCTTATATTTGAGCCAATAGAATGGGACAGCAGTTTCTCAGTAACTGTTTCCACAGGACCTTCTCTGAGTCAATGCTCAACTGGCACAGACAATGCCAGAGCCTTTCCATGCAGGCTGAAGTGCCATCAGGAGAAAACATGAAGAATGAGGCAGCTGGCCCGTTCTCTCAGGCCCTCTCAGGACCTCCCCAAGAGGAAGGAAGAGCAAGAAGCTGCACGGCTCAAGCAATGCAGTAGGTGCATGTGAAGCATACAGCCACGGCATGTTTACAGAATGCCCCTCACTGTCCACACACAAGGACAGAACAGTGAGCAAATCTAAGCATCTCTGTACCCATGGGCTGTAAAGAACGAAATCACGGATCCTTCCCTGTGATCACTGC
The DNA here is from genome assembly GCA_004027165.1 of Ctenomys sociabilis. NCBI lineage: Eukaryota > Metazoa > Chordata > Mammalia > Rodentia > Ctenomyidae > Ctenomys > Ctenomys sociabilis. The sequence goes on from PVKA01000712.1 coordinate 126,082, forward strand.
TCCATCTACACTGACTTCCCCCATGGAAGTGGAGCTCACTGAGTTTAGGGGAAAGTGTCTGAGGGTCTAACTTGTGGCACAGCCCAAAGGAACCTAACAGAGGCCTGTATTTACCAGGAAAAACACTGCCTGGAAGGTTTAAGAAAAGGGTCACCAGAAGAAGCCATGTGCCAACAACGTCATGTGTGAACTTCCCAGGATTAAGCTTTGATACCCAAGAAAAAGACATTGTAATGGACTCATGTAGCCAGCGTCATACTGAGTCTGGAAGGCAATTACCTAGCACACTCCAAATCTGGGCCCATTCCTGAGGGACCTCTCAACTTAATCATTGTCACTCAGTCTGGGGTCTCTTTCCAGAATCCTCTGCAAGCAAGAAAAGCCTCTCCTCATCCAAATACTTAACGCTCATCTTCCTCATAAATCTTTGTATGTGAGGAGCAGCGCTTGCTAGCAAAGGCAAGCTGGTGGAGAGAGACCCTCTACCCTGGCTGAAAGCCTGCATCCTGAGAGATCCAGGCACTCTGAGAAATCATAACAATCAGGTGCCAAGAGCCCAGTTCAAATCAGGCCTAGCACGAAGATTCCAAAGAAACCAAAGCATGTCCTGGCTGGCACATTGCCTGGAACTTCCTCTTTTCTTAAAGGAAGATTTTCTGTGTCGCAATAGGTGTTTAAACTGTGTGATTTCCATTCTATGTTCCAGCAACTACTTTGCTGCCATTCCTGCCTTTGGAAGTCCCAAGTTAGAACAATCTCAGGGGCATTATCTTGTTAGGCTTCCCTTAGGGACAATGAATTTCACTTGCTCATTATAGCCTAGTTATACACACACATGCGCACACACACGCGCACACACACACAGAGCAGTTCAGACTTTTTTTTTTTTTTAATAAAACTTTGTCCTTAAGACAGCTGAATTCTGTTGTGTTTCATGACAGTGTTTTACCAGTACCTATAATAAAAATATAATACATTGAAAAAAAAAATTATTCTGGATTAACAGGGCATTTTTTTTTTGTACTAGATGTTAAATCCAGGGTCTTTGCACTTAGCTATATCCTCACCCTTTTAAAACTTTCCTAATGCTATTTTGAGACAGGGTCTTATTAAGCTGATAAGTTGCCCAGGCTGCGCATAAATTTTTTGTTTTCCTGCCTCAGCCTCTCACAGTACCATAGACATGCTCCACTACGCCCAGGGAAAGCAACCTAGCTTTTAAGTTTGTCAGCTGTTTATTTCCGTTCAAATTATAAACTTCAGAAAACAATATGCGTACCAAAAAAGTAATGGCTTTGATTAAGCTATCTGAATAATTTTTAATTTTCTGGTTCACTCGTTCTATAAGAGGGCAACACATTATGTGTCAATGATGAAATTATGATTTAGATGTAAATTTTGAAAAAGTCAGAAATGTAAATTATAGGATGCCTTAGAAATACAAAATTGGACTGGACTGTGGAGATAGCTCTGCATTCTAAGCACCTGCCGGGCAAGCGCAAGGTCCTGAGTTTGATCCCCAGTACTGCAAGCCATGCTGGTCCCAAAACTGGTCCCAAAACCTGGTGTGGTGATGCACAACCCTAATTCCAGCACTGGGAAGGCTAAGATAGAAGAATCACTATGGGTCCGAACTGCACAGTGAGACCCTGTATTAACAAATAAGTAAATATATAAATAACTAAAAGTAATTTTTAAAAAAAATAGAAAATTGACTTAAGTGGAGTGTGTGGGCTCCCCTCCCACTTTACCCATGATTTGAGCCTCTCAGTTGGACAGGGGTAAAATAATGTGCTATCAACCTTCACCTGTTTCATTCATATTCAAAGGAAACCAAAAGGCTTCATAGGCTCCTTCACTGACTGTACAGCTAGTAATGACTCAAGAGTAGCCACATTATTAAATTGGAATGAAGCACTACTCTCCTCGCTAATGAGGTTAAACCACGTCCTTAGGTCCCTCTCTGCGAGGGGCACTTGGCGAGCTCTCTGCTTGGCAGTGATCCACCACAGATCGAAGCCATGGACTAATCACACAAGCTGGAATCAAATGGGCTGGAAGAATTAGCGCTCTTGTGGCTCCAAGGAATGCGATTCATGCAGAAAAGCATGGTCAGAGCATGGCCAGGGAACCTCGTGGGAAGAAAGCAAAATAAACAGTTCAACAAAGAAAACAAAGACGGGCCAATCACCACCTTTTCTAAAGCTTGAGCACACTGAGACTTCAGTGGGTGCCTCCAACAAAGACCCATCAAAGAAGCCCTTGCAAAGCAAACAGACCAAGGAAGAAGGCTCCTCCTCACACACTGGGGGGAAGGGTATGCCCTGCCTTTCATTCCTTCCAGTTCAATTTCCACAACTCCCACTCAGCTCCTCACCCCTGCAAAAGCAGGAACAAGGACAACAAAAATAACCTACATAAACAAAAATTCCTTTATCTGCTTGGGTTAAAAACTGGGCAAAGGTGGGAGGTTAGAACAAATCAAATATACTGTAGTGTACTTTTTTTTTGATGGTGTTAGTGGGGATTAGACTCAGAGTCTTTTGCTTTTTATTTTGAGGCAGTGTCTCACTAAGTTGCCCAGGCTAGGCTTGAACTGCTTGAGCCTTTCAGAGTGCTCCCCAGTACAAAGATGAAACCATGCCTGGCTGTAATGTACCATCTGGTTGCCCTTCAGCCCACAATAGGCTTTTTTGAAGTTCATGAGCCTCGTAAGTCCAGTCTCCATCACCCACCCTCACATTTAGCAGGATGAAAGCCACTCTTGAAATAGTCAAGGACTCTCTCACAAATACTTTATGACATCCGCTACACTGTTGACTTTCCACCTGAGATCCCCTCATGGGACTTAGAGCAGCTTCTTGCAGCAGGTGATATCCCTGCTTTTAGCTCAACCTTGCAATTTCCCTATTTCATGGAAATCTTGAGATGAATCGTTCTTCCCTCAAACTGATGATTACATATGCCACTGCAGATATGAAATCTGAAATAAGTCCAGATATGGATTATTAAGGCAAGATTAAAATACTTTGGGCTGCTCTCTTCTATTGACTAGCTCCACTGAGATGAATGAAGACTACATAATCTCACCTAACCTTAAGGCCAGGAGATTACCACATGGAAAAAGGACAGAAGTGTAGTGTGTGCTCCAGTAACACAATGAAGACATATAAAACAACATGAAATATTTTCAACCAATAATGCAACATGTTAGTGCAACAGTAATATAATCCCACAAAATTCAAAGTGTCTATTAAAGGTCTGGCTGCCTTTGTTCTGATATATAACTGTGAACTTCTCAGTTGTAAGCTTTCAGTATAGATGGCATATACTGAAATGAATAGACACTGGGAATGTGAGGATTTCACTTTATGGAGGAGCCAGGTGTTTCTTTGCACTGAGTCAAGAATTTTAATAAAATGGGAATGCTTTCTTCAAGGGCTGTCTTAAAAATGTAAAACATAACCAAACCCTGTGGTTTGGTGATTAGTTCCGCAAGTGAAGCTAATCACTTAACCCACAGTGCAATGTTCTCTCCACCTCACCCCTATATGATAAAGATGCTTCTCACTAAAAATGAATTTGCACGAGTTGGGTACTATTTGAATGCCTTTCCAGGATTCTTATTGGTTCTCATTTAATCTCTCACTCATTCCCCAGTATTGAGAAATGCACAGTAAATCTTGTCAAGCACAAGTATCATTTCTCTCTCTGTGTGACACACCACAAGCAGAAGGCACACTGCTACCAGGAGTGATTGGGGTCTGGACTCGAGCATAAATAAGTCTCCTTAGGAATAATGTGCAGATGCTACCTGAACCTGACACCTCCCTGCACCTGAATAAGACAGTATTTAAGTATCTGTCACTTTTACACAGGTGAAATGAGGCCTATTGCAGATTATCAGGTGAAGGGACTACAGGTGGCCTATGAGTTTACACCTTACCTAAATAAGTGTACCCTCATGCTCTAAGGCTGTCTCTGCCCAGAATTCTTGCTTCTACCTGTGTCTGCAGACACAGCATGGGGGAAAAGCCTCTAGATCTAGTATCATACTTGATGTTTTTTAGAATCAACATGATTATTATTATTTCTTTTTGCAGCCAGCTCAGCCTACCCTGGGGACAGAACTGGCACAGCATGTGGTGGCAGGGATCACAGTCCCTGTGCACTTGCCTAAGTATGCCTAAGCAGGCACTTTAGACCACGGAGCTATCTTGCTGGCTCCAATATTAATATTATTAAAAAGGATGCAAAGTCACCAATTTAGCCAGATCAGAGCAAGAAGTACATGGGGCCCATCAACTATTTGATACCTTTATCCAACTGGAATGTAGTGACCCCCCCATTACTATTCTGGTAACCTTCTACAAAGATCACAGAAGAACTATAGATGGCCAACTGTGTTTTAGCATCCATTCCTAAATTTCTTGCAGTACACTTACAGAGGACCCTGCAACAATGCCCCTGCCTTTCTAAGGGCTTGGTGGATAAGTTTCAAACCCCACCTGTCTCCTGCTATTTGCTACTTTTTGGGGTGCCCGGGCACATCCAAGAGACAAAAATTGAGATCTGTGAATTAATATTCAAAAATTAGTAAACCATTTCTAGAAACATAACTTACCAATATTGTGTTTTTTATTTCACTGTTTTTAATTGTTAATGTAAGGGAAAGCATTGACCAAATATTCACATAACCACATCTATTTTTCAATTGCAACCATTAACTGAGCAGACATATAGAGTTTGGCAAAAATTAATAAAGCATTGTGAGACTCTATGGATCATATATAATTTATAATCAAGAGTGTCATATAGGTTGTAAATTGAGTGTTATATACCCTTTGTATTAGTAAAACATATGTTATACTTATATACGAGGTGTAGTTATATATGCAGAGTGATTCTCCTGTTTTCAGCCTCCCCAGTTCTGGGATTATAGCTGTGAGCCACCACACCTGGTCTTGGTGGCCAACTCAGTGGCCCCGTGAATGGAGCCAACATGGCCTGTGATGCCAGGGATTAAAACCAGTTCCCTCAGCTTGCCCAAGCAGGCACTTAGTCCACTGAGCTATCCTGCCAACCCTGCTAGTTGCTATTCTTTAAAAAATAAAAATTGAAAAAGAGAACAGTAAAGCTGTGCTAGTTGTACACTGGTGAACATTTAATTGGGGAAAAATATTGTATATTTTGATGAATTTATTTCCCTAGTGTGGGAAAGCAACAATAAATGAAAGCTAACCTTGTGTCCTGGGCTTTTGTTCACTTGGGGAACTCTGCTTGAAATAAACTCAGCTTGCAGTTGGCCTAGAGAAAACTGTAGCTCTTTGTTTAGTTACCTAAGTGCAAGGGAGAGGGCCACATGGGTGGAGCTGCAGGAAGCTTGGCCTGGGTGTCTCACCTGTGGACAAATCCTGAAGTTCACTTTTCTCAAATGTGTCTTTTAAAAAATAAAACAGAATGACAGCAGTAAATTTCTCTCTCTCTCTTTTCTTTTCTTTTCTTTTTTTTTTTTTTTTTTTTTTTTTTGAAGCCAGGCTTAACATGAGTGGAAGCATTGTAGTCAAAGAAAAAAAGCTGGTTACAGTCTAGTACCTCCTAGGCCCTTGCAACAGGTTTGACAGCAGCCTCTATAGAGTCGGCAGCTTCCAGTTCAGTGGATATGAAAACTGCCATCAGGATCTGCTCTGGGACCTTGCTGTGGACCCCAGCAAAATGAACACAGGAATTTCACCCAGGAGGCTGGAGCTCAGCCCCCCCTGAATATACACTATAATTAGGGCCTGCTTTTTCTGCTATTGAAGACCAGATTCAATATTGCACTCAATAGAAATACTGCAAAACAGGAAAGAAAAAAATGGCTTTTGAGTACTACTCGCTGTTTCAAGTGCATTTCTTGCAGAATGAAATGGATAAGGGTTGATCTTGGTTGAGGCTACTCCCTTACCAAAATTTTCAAAGTCCAGGAAAGCAAAACTCGACCACTTGTTCTGACCGATGATGAGGACTCTGAAGAGAGCTGGTCTAAGAAGTTCTTGAGAATCAAACAAGCTTTACCTTTTTTGGTTGTTGTTGTTGTTGTTAATCACTAGAAATGGTAACCAAACAATGATAAGACTTATTTTATATTTTCAACTAAGTTGGCTGGCAATGAAATGTTTTAGCAAAAGTAGTAGGAAAGTCTTAAAGTATAAAATATGATGCATGGTACTGTTTAGAAAAAAAAAAAAAAAAGAAAACAGGGCCAGAAGTGGGACTTGAGAGAGGGCATTAATTTATTGCAATTGTTCATATTTATTTTTAACTTAAAATAATAAATTTTTAGTATCACATATGTGGTTTAGATGCTTGATTCTGAGCTTCTTTGTCCAAAAGAGCATATTTATAGCATAAAATAATAGTGATGTCTGTTTTGTGAAAACTAGTGCATGCATGCAACACCTTGAGACCAGAGTTGATCTTCTGGGCTGCTGGGGTCACACTGTCTTTGCCAAGGACTACACTGCTCGTGTGCTGCTGAGCCACCATAGGCAACAGAACAAAGCTACTGTCACAATGAAGTTTTCTAATAAAACTTCATTGACAAAAAATTTAACTCAGGCCATGAAATGTTTCAGATGACCATGCAAAGCATAACTTCCTGATATAAGATATCTGAGCAGGGAAATGGACAAAATAAAGGAGCTTCACGTGGACCCTGTGATCTGGTCCCCAACCCAGAGCAGAGGACTACTCTGCTCTGGTGGATCTACTCCAAGTCAGCAATCACAATTTATCATATCTTCAGTTTTATTCTCATTAGTACAGCTTTATAATATAAAATCATTACATGTATTCATCAGGGGGCGTTATCTGCACAAAACACAACTTCATTCTTTTCACTCTCTTTCCCCATCTCTTGGTCCCCTCCCAATTTGAAAGAGATCTATTATAATTTCCTATTATCTATCTATATTTTGTTCTGTATCTGTAGCGTGAGTTTCTCATCTAGGGGAAGCCAGGCAACATTTAAGCTTGTGGCACTACCCACATTATAATATATTCTTCTCAAGTAAGTGCTGTGCTAGGGTCCAAGGAGCTAATCAGTCATGGTACGTCAAAGCACAGCTTTGGCTAGGTATGTCACTGTCCTGTTTAGCATCCCAAGTGCTGTAGCAGTGAACAGAAAAATGGATTTTCTGGTCATGGACAAACTCTGTAGTTTAAAAGGTCTGAGTGTGGCTTCCCTCTTGAGGGTCATTTGCATTAGACAACTAGTGACACTCTACACTTTCTAGAAGGTATTCTTGAAAATAGTTGTGCCCTTCTTTCAGACATAAAACTAAGATACGAAGTAGGTGGTGTTCATTTCTACCAACAGAACCTTAAGGTCACGGGCAAGCCTTGCAGAACCCAACACCTGGCTTAAGACAAGGGCCCCACAGCCTCCTGGTGGGAGTTCTCCATGCCAAGGTGTCTGTGATTTTAAGCTGAGGCTAGTTATTGTATTCCATCATAGGGATGTTCTAAGTATTATAGGAGATAATTAAGGAAAGACTTTAAATTGGGGCTAGCCAACAGTAGACACTCAGTTTTACCTATGGTCATTACATATCTTTTCATGTGAACTAACTATCCATTTCCTTTTTCCCTTAGCTTTGAAATTCGGATACTCTTCTTAAGACTAAGTCTGCTAGCTCCATTAACTTTATTTAGCTGTAAAGAGCCTAGGATGTAGATCTGGAGATAGTGCTCAGTCATAGAAGATGGCTATAAATCTCTACAATTGTGACTTCTGGACACCAGGCAGTGCAGAGATTTGGCCACTGTGATAAGATACTTCTGGGAGAATCTCAGCATCTGAGACTTTGTTTCTGGTTTGTCATTGCCCTTCTTTGTTCTTTTTTTTTTTCTCTTTGCTTTTTGTTTTTATTCCTGAGTGCACTAAGTTAATTGTAATGAGATAATTTAACTGAACAAAGAGAAGAAAAATGATGGCCGTAGCAGTAGACTAATAATGTCCTATCCATTTATCAGTAAAAATCAAACTTACTAAGAAGCTACTCTTGTGTCATAGCAAGAAATGCAAACTCCCTTCACCTTGAGATTTAATTATAATTAGTTTACTCCTTTCCTATTTCCTTTGTGGTTGTTGTTGAAAGGAGGCAGCAGCATGAGCTACAGCATTTGACCTAGTCACATATGCCCTTACACTTGACCAGTCTCAGTACCTCAAACATCAGGGGGGGATGACAATTCCTCACCTTGCTAATTTTAAACTATGCTATTAAATTATTCCAAACTGTTATGGCCACAAATATGATTGTGAGGTCTTTGGTAAATGTTTGTGTTACTGGAGGTTTCCATGAAAACAAAAGAAAAGAAAATGACTATTTTGCCCATCCAAAGTTTTAAGAAGTAGCTAGGCTAAGGGGTTCTTCTGGATAAATATTATAGGAGCTCTCAGTAAGTTCCAGACTCAGATGGGGCAGGCTGAATCCGACAGCCTGGCAGGAGGTTCCTCCTGGTGCAAGTCATGCACTTACTATTTCTTTCTCCAACCATTTACCATAATGGCATGTCTTTTCTGAGAGTGCTCATTCTCTCTCTCTCTCTCATAATGAATGTAATCATTCTCCAAAACTTGCTGCTCATCTTCCTCCTCTTCTCCCTAAAAGGCAATCTAATCATGGGGACAAAATCCTAGTTATTTTCTGTGCACTGTAGTTCACAGTTAACATTAGTGATCTCCCACGTACTGCATGGGGGGGTGCTTTTCATGGGGAGACAGCTCATCTTACTTAGGAGCGATTCCAGGGTATCACACAGCCATGGACTAAGCCACAGTGATGGAATGAAAAGAACAGACCATGGGTTCTCATTTCCCTCAACACAGAAATAATCAAGCTGGTTTTCTACAAGTGAAGGAGTGACATAAATGAAGAGATGCATGGCCTCTGTTTGTGCTGGCTTAGCTCAAGGCACAGGAACTGTCCTCTCCCACTCAGAGAATCCAGCAAAGCAACTATAGTGTCCTAATTAATATACAGTAATGGATTTGGAAACTAAGTACCTGGCTTTGGAAAATGAACAGTGGATGAAGCAAAAGGATCATTCATAATTCAGTCTATCTTGGTTCACGAATGAGAAAACTCTGGCTCACAAGGGCTGTGTGTGAAGACCAGGTACTACACTTCCCCGCAACCTCCTGCCACACGTGGGAAATCCTGAATGAATGAAATCAAAGTGCAGTTTAGTTATATTGTACCCTGAACTTCCAAAATGACACCAAGTTGACTTTGAGAAAGAAAATGTACTTAAGCCAGAAGGCTTAATGTTAGTTCTAATACCAAAAACACAAAGCAAACATCCAAAGTGCAAGAAATAGTCCTTTCTTTATTACTATGAAGAGTAGTCACTGAAAAATATAAATCTATTCTGGGGTAAGGGATGCAATACATTGATTGTCTAAGAATCTAAATGAAATGTTTAAAACTTGCAGTCACTGCCAGTCTAGAGAACATCATTGATTTCCATATATAACCAAAGTATCACCTCAGGTTTGCAAGAATGCAGGCCCCATATTCACACTGCAAGGGAGGAAATACATAAAAGATCAAGTAAAAATTCACACAAGTGAGTATCAGGGTCTATCATTAATGCTTCCAAGAATTTCAGGAATATAGCAATATGGACTCGTCTTTTTTCTACACCATTGTATTTTTGCTGTATGTCTTGACTGATAGAGAAAGAAACTCCAACTATATATTGGGCACAAGTCCTAGCAAATTCAATGGAAAAGAACTCAGAAGATAAGGAAGTATTTCCCGTATGGCATGTTTGAGAAATTGCTTGAATTAAGTAAACACAATGCAGGAATCCTATTATTTTATAAGACAACTCTTACGGGACACCTCAGGGTGTTGGATCTAGATTTATTATTTTGAGTTAAAGAAATACTAGTAAATTCTGATATTATTTCCAGCACCACATTTGAATCAATTTAAGTTACTATACTCCATCTACACTGCCTAATCATAAATTGTGACTAACACAGTTGAGTAAATAGGGTAGCTAAAGGTTTTCCATTTAACCAACAGGGGTCTTTAACAGGAGCTGACGTATTTCCGTACATATTTATAAGGCTTAGTGGTTATTATTAGGCTATAATTGCAGTTGTTCTAACACCTAATAAGCCATGGTTGGAAAAACAAAGGCAGGTTAATTTGTGATTTCCTCTACTCATTCAGAGGCAAATTAAGTGTCAAACAGCTAATACAGAACATATTTCATTTTATGAGATTTTAATTTAATTCTGCACCATATCATTGATGCCTTAATATAGGGCGGTTTATCTAAAAAGAGGAGCAATTTATAAACCTCTTTCAATAGAATCTTTAATGATGGGCTATGATAGCATAATTATCACAGTGCCTGCCATCCTTCTAAACAGGATCTGTCGGTATTTCCATCAGCACAACTCCTGCCCTCCCGATGACTTACCATTTATTTTCTAAAGTTTGCTCCAGAAGAACAATCATGTGTATGAAATAATGAGAATAATCCCAAACTCTGTCTTCTTATAATTAAAAGCATTCAACTCTAAAGCCAAGTAAGCTCGCTTGATTTCATTTTCCATAGGATAATTATATGGTAAGCACTTCAGAATTCAAGTTTTAGATGAAATCATCTTACTTACCCTAGTTACTCGATTACCCTACAGTAAAGACATGCCTGGAAGATTCCGGGAAACAGAGTCACATTTGCCAACACCAATTTCTACTTTCAATGTGGCCACAGGTATCTACTTATCACCTATGTGAAGTTGTGAAAGCAACTCCAAAGGCTCATCAGTAGGGCGAGCTAGGAGAGAAACTCAGGATACACCTTCCATCCCCGCAGTTGCTCCACTCGCTCACCTTCAGCAACCATCAAGAGCTCAGTGCTTCTCCAAGTTCTTTCCCAAACTTTACTTCGGCAAATGCTTCCTGTGATTTCAAGAACTGGCTGAGGCAGAGAAGCTTCATTTGCAAGTTGTAAAACCAACACATCCAGGAGAAGTCTCCAAAGCTCACAGCAGGAGTGTGTGACAATGTAGAGTGCGACTGAACTTCCTGAAAGCTCCCAGGCTGGACCTGCATTGCTGTTCAGCAAGCCTTTTATACAAAGCCCCAGTCCAAGCGCTGGCAGTCCCCACAAGATTATCAAGGTCAGTGACAGCCATACTTATGGCTGGGGCCAGCAAGATAGCTTGCTTAGGCAAGCGCAGGGCCTAGGGTTCGATCCCCTGCACCACATGCCACACTGGCCCTGCCCTGAGGTATGCTGAGCTGGCCACTGAGACTGGGCATAGTGGAGCATGCCTGTAATCCTAGCACTGGAAAAGATGAAAACAGGAGGATCACTACAAGTCTCAGCTGCACAGTGAGACCCTGTACCAAATATATTTTTTAAAAAAACCAGTATGGCTAGAGTGAGGATTTAGCTCAAAGGAAAAGTTCCTGCCTGGCAAGGAACTTGCCAGTGCAAGGTCCTGAATTTGATTCTTGGTACAGAAAAAAATAAATTAGCTAAAATAAAAATACATGCAAAATGCTGTTGGGACAGCTCCTGGGACAGCCTGGGAAGGTGACACTTGAGAGAAGCTAACAAGGTGAATATAAGCAGGAATTCAACATGCAGAGAAGGATGACCAATGAGGGGAACCACATGTTAGAGGCAGCCAACTCCTTGGAGGCCACTTCACAAGCTCAGGGTCTGCCCCTTCCCCCAAGTCCTGTAAGGATGAGTCAGAAGTCTAGCAGTCCCAAGAGGCTGCAGACCCATGAGCTCCCCATGTTAATGGGTAAGAATTTCCATGGTTGTTGTTGTGGTGGTGGTTGTAGTTGTTGTTTGTGGTACTGGGGATTGAACTCAGGGCCTTGCACTTAAGAATTTCCATGTTGAGGCTCACAGTTACCTACAGCCTTACACTCTGAGTCTCCAGCAGTTACGCATCTGACTGCTAAAGAACTACTTAGTCCGTTGCTGCTAAAGTATCTCAAAGCTTGGCTGTAAAAGTAACAAGTGGTAAAAAAGCATAGGAATCCAGAGAGTTCATCGAAACATTCCTAAATCAGACTCAGGGGCAGTGGCGAAGATAGAGCAGTGCCCAGAAGGCACAGTGAAGGTGACAGGAACTTCTGCTCTTAACACACCCAGCCAGAGAAGCAAGAGTTGGGATTTTCACTGATGAATGAAATGAATAAATGACCTTATCTGAATCAGTTACAAGCCAAACTATCACAAACCTAGAGAAAGTAGTTTTAATTTATTTTTAAGTTCATTTCTAAAACTTTTGCTAGAACACGATTTTTGGAAGAGTGAAGAACTCTACAAAATTCCACATAAAATCTGATTTATATTACTTCGTCCTAGGAACTCGAGTCTGGGAGGAATTAGCCATTGTTGTCTCCACAGCCCCTCTGCCATGGGGCAGGTCCTCATCTGACGTTCCAGGTGGTTCCATCTGTACCCTAAAAGCTTTGCATCATGGGGTGAGTTACATGTCATGTTGCACACTAAATCTGGAATTTCCTTCCCTTTGTGTACAGCTCTCAAACGGGCCCCTCGGATTTTATAAGTGTATTTTTAGTAGGCTTCAGAACCCTCAAATACTTACTTGTTTTTCAACGAACAGTCAAAGAATAAGCCCCAAGTTTCTGCATTCTCTCTCTATAAATACCCACTTCTCCTTTAATGCTTAGGGACGTCTGCAGCACAGATTTATTACTTACCTCAGGGCAAATCTGCGCTGAAATTACACTTCAGTAATGGGAGATAGATCCAAAAAACTGCGGGTAAAATATTATATGTGTACACGGGCATGTAGTTAGGACTGTTAATATCAATTAATTCTGTTCACAGAGGAGGACTTGTTTTAAAACAACTTCATTTTTCTTCAGCATAATATGTAATTACACAGCTGTAACTAATAGCCACGGAGATGCTATCTACCATCTAAATAACCAGCATTATTCTTCAAAGTATTATTTGTGCTTTTCTAACTTTACTGACTCAGAATGAAGGGTGATTATTACATATGACTAAATGTGTATTTCAAGACCATTAGCAAGGGACAGCTCCTCCCAGAGAATGGCTCCAATTATTATTGTATATGACAGTGTTTTGGACAGAATACTGTTTTGGTTTGCAAATCCACTGTTTCTTTTTTCTTTCAAATCGAGGAAGATGGTATTTATTTCTACAAGATTTTGTTTCCTTTCCTAATGGATGTTATCACCACCATTCTTTCTTTTTATCTTTGTGTAAACCCAGCACACTGCCACATGTGCCATTGTGTTTGGGTGACACTCCCATCAATCAAGTGAATGCTGTTGTACATACCACAGGGGCCATGAAAATTCACCGTACAAAAATTCATTAGGATTTACTGGGATCCCCAATACTGGACTTTCATGGAACCAAAAAGAATTTCAGCATGGAAAACTTCAAACCTAGTTCTACCAAATATATACATATATATATATATATATATATATATATATATATATATATATATATATATATATATATATATATATGGCAGTCACCTTCTGCTAAGCTTCTACTTTTTAATTTTGTATTTATAGCCCACAGAGCACACGTCAGCAAAATATATAGGGAATGCTGCCAGCTACCTCGGGTGACAGGCGTTCCTCAGGAAGCAGCAGGGATCTGCTTCAATGAATCTAGGAACAGACAGGTTCACTGTGTTTCACAAGTAAATCTTACACTTCTACCGTATCTTCAAAGCCCAGTAGACATGCCATTAACCAAAGGCCCCAAGACCATCAAAGTGGGTATTTTGTTCCATTTCGTTCATGGGTAAAGTTTTTAATACTTACACATGCAATGGAGGAATAGGAGATGGGTCGTAATGGTAACGGCCTTCATGATGTCTGGCATCAATTGGGACAGGAGGATGGAAGGCAGGAAATAGATGAGGCGGGTCTGAAACAAAAACAAAGCCCACCTTTTTGAAAATGAACACTGCAAAACAGCTGTGCCACTCACCAGTCCACACCGCTGTGTGGTATGTTCTTCATTGAGGATCCCGAATGAATCTGTCTTAGGAATTTGGGGACACACTCTTGAAAGCTACAAAAGAAGCTCAGCAGTGCACTGTAAATCTCCCATAGGGTAAATGGTATAAAGCACAGCTCTGGAATTTCAGCTGAGACCAGAAAGTAAAGAAGAGCAGCGCAGTGGGGGCCCTGCTCCAGAAGGCAGGCCGCTGCTGCCCAGAGAGAGGGGCAGGGGCTGCCAGGAAGCCAAGAGAGAAAAGAGAAAAAAATCACATGTCAAGTAAATTTCAGGCAATGCTACTGTGCCTTTGAGGTTTTAAGACTATCTTTTCTAAAGTTTCTGCTACACTTTATGTGTATACAAGCAAATACAAACACATTTTCTTTCTCTAAATGTAAATGCATGTTCCCTCTCTTCTTGGCCTATGTTGGGCATCCATGATCCCAAAGAGACAATCTTCTCCTCTCCCTTGGGGTAAAGGAGAGTCAACCCAGGACCTTCATACTGAGCTCCGACCCAGCTCCTTTCCCTCTCCCTCCCTCCCTCCCTCCTTTCCCTCCCTCCCTCCCTCCTTCTTTCTTCCTTCCTTCCTTCCTTCCTTCCTTCCTTCCTTCCTTCCTTCCTTCCTTCCTTATTATTTTGAGACAGGGTCTCACTAAGTTGCTAAGTTGCCCAGGATGCACTTGAATTTGTAACCCTCTCTCCCACCTCAGCTTCCTAGGGTTACAGAAGGACAGCTGGATGCCAACACCCCTGACCAGGGGTATTCCTTGATCAGGGAAACTGAAAGCATCACTAACAAAGATAAGTAGAGCCACTCAGACTCAGCGAACGAGACTTCAGGGCATGCTCAGGGAATTCCTGCCAAGGCGGCCCTGATGTTCTCTCCTGCCCTCACTGCTGCTTCTCCCTCGTGGGTCCTCTGCTTTTCAGCTGCTTTTACTCCCATTTATACCTTGTGACCTATGCCCATGACCCCCTGCAAATATAAAAATGAACTCTATTTTAAAAATAGTGATTTATGGCCTCAACTGGAAAGTTTGGAGTTGTCTTGTTCACCACACTGACAACTGAATCCAAAGCCCTGCAACTACTGAGTGCATCCACAGCTCTTTTATTTCTAATTTTGAGATAGGCTCTTGCTCAGTTGCCCAGTGTGGCCTGAAAATTGTGATCCTCCTTCCTCAGGTCTGGAGTTACAGGCATGCCCTCCCAAGCCCAGCTTGAAAACAAGAGTATTAACAGGTTTTAGAACCATGGCTGATACTCCATAAATATATATGGAAGTTTTTCCCATGTTTCAAGAAACCAAATCAAGGAAACCAGAACCTGCATGTCTGACTCCACAGCAAAGTCCAGCATTGCTTCCACAGGTCTGAAGAGCTGGAATGGCTCTGGGGATGGGGAAGAAGGCACAGAACCTGGCTAGGTCTCAACACAGGGGCCACACCCCAAGGTCAACACCCCGCCCCCTAGTGGTGAGATGGTTCCAGATGACTAAAACATCTGTGCCACTTGCATTCACATGGCTCAGATTTTCTCCCCTGCACATTTCTCTATTTTCCAATTTTTGAAAAATCAACGTGCATGTATAAATACTTTTCCAAATTTGTAAGCTTTGTCCTCGCTGTCTTTCTTGGACAATCTAAAACTACAACTATAGAATAAAAATTAAAGTAAGAGTGAAAAATCAATGGATTTGGATGTGTGGATGTGTGGCTTACCAGGGAGAAGCCTGAAGCTGTCACCCTCCCAGTGTTTCACCAGATATAGAATCCAGGGGGGGATGGATGTGTAGAGGGCCAGCCCTCGGGCAAGATAAGGCAGGAGGGCTGATTAATGGAACCCAGCTTGGCCAGGGAGATAGCTAGCTGGGGAGATAACTCAGTAGAATAAGCACTTGCCTGGCAAGCACAAGGCCCTGAGTTCAATCCCCAGTACCACTAAAAAAAATGAAGTCCAGCCTGAATAATTCAGCAATGCTTGTCTCCAAATTAAAAATAAAAAAGGGCCAAGCACATAACTCAGTGCAGAGATCCTGGGTTCAATCTCTAGCAAACTATTGCCCACTACCCCACAGGGATATTGTACTGGTAATGTCATATTTATCTTCATGTATCATGCGCTTGTTACAAGAATGGGTGGGAAGACACACAGTGGTATAAAAGAAGTGAAGACTCCTTTTGCTATTAACTAACCCATGGTTAATACCACAGTCACTGTTACAGTGCCGGAAACTCAATAGGTGAGAGTCCCACTCACTACCTGATGGCTTATCACACTTCAGACATGTCATGGAGTCCATATGAAAAATCAATATCATTTTAAATTCGTTAATTAAGATTTGCATGACGTGGAAGTCAGTTCTTTTGTAATGCAAATATTAAGTTGATTTGCCAAGCTCCAAAGTTTTAGTTGACAGCTTATCTGCAATTTTGGGAAATTCATTCTTATGCCCAACTCAGCAATCCTGATGATTAAAAGCTACCCCCTGGAGAGCCCAAACATTCTACTTGACTTCATTGTTTTTGATGAAACTTTCTCATCCTCAAGATATCATAAAATTGAGAGTAACCTTTGACAGTAGATTGAAAATCTGCTACATAGTCAGTGAATGATATATTTTGGATTTTAGAAACAAAGCCACGGTATTAAGAGCCAAATCTGTGGGTAAGGAAATACAAATATAAATAGCCATCAAATACACTGGGGCTGCTCTTGGTTTCTTTCCACACCTTCTACCTCTGGGATGCAAACCCACTTGCCTCCTGCAGATGTGTCACTCATGCATGCCATCTGCTCTTGGAAATCAGAAAAATAAACTAAGAACTATGCACAATTTCGACATCAACCAAGGACAATCTCCCTCCTCAGGGATTCTCAAACACCCCAGGTATGTGGCTGTTTTGAGGGACACTGTGATAACTAAGAGTTAGAAGATAAGAGTTTCACTTTCTTATTCTTTGTTTCTAGATTGATTCTTCATTAAATCATCTCCACCAGGTAAACTGAATGTGCACTATACTTGGTTTCCTTATTGTGTAGCTATGAGTCATGATGAAGTCCAAACCCACATTACAAACATGTACACACACACACACACACATACACACACGCACACACAGAGAGCTAAATTCATTTTGTAGTTAGTAGACGCTCCGTTTATCCCAGAAAACAACAGGCATTATTTTTTTCCATCCACATTTCTAATGAAGTGGCAGTGATTACATGCACTAGGAGGAAGACCACCCAGCTAATCCATATGAAAACCTCATCCCCTAGGAAAACCCCCATCATTGACACTG
This sequence comes from Ctenomys sociabilis, assembly GCA_004027165.1. Lineage (NCBI taxonomy): Eukaryota > Metazoa > Chordata > Mammalia > Rodentia > Ctenomyidae > Ctenomys > Ctenomys sociabilis. Next base: position 143,433 of record PVKA01000712.1, read on the forward strand.
CAAAGTCTTTGCCTTCTATTCATTTTCAAGGAACTCTTTCTAGGAACTGAACTCCCTCTTTCACCCCCTCCTCCTTCCACAATGAAAGAGAAAATGACCAAGCACTGGAAAAAATATTTGAGAGGAACATACAAGATACAACTCCTGGGGCATTTAGTAGCCATTTCTCAACTGCTCAGTCTATAGTATTTGGGGAGTTTAAAATAAAACCATGGGCATACCTTGTGAAAATTTATGAATTCTACATTCTGAAATTAGGTATAAATAAAGAACAGAAAATTAATGCACATGATCTGATCTGACCTGAAGACATCTGGTTTTAGCTTATGTGTTTCATAACTTCTATACCATTTCTTGATTTCTTATTAAGTCTTCATAGTTTTTCAGGACTAATTAAATGAACCTGTGTTGTGCCTGTGTTGGTTATTAGTGGAAATCACACATCTCAAAGCCACTTTTTGGAAAACAGCAATGAAACACCCCTCTTCCAATTCAAGATGTGCATGTATCTTAAAAACTGGAGCTTAAGGTGCTAAAGTTAGCTAGAATAGAAAGCAGTGCAAGCAGGAGTCCTTTAGCACAGATGGCATCATCAGACATGGGTTCTTTTTTTTTTTTGGCTTTTTGAGACAGGGTCTCACTATGCAGTTCAGGCTGGCCTCGAGCTCACTTTGTAGCTCAGGCTGGTCTCGAACTCACAACAATCCTCCTGCCTCAGCCTCCCGAGTGCTGGGATTACAGGCATGCGCCACCACGCCCGGCTTCAGACATGGGTTCTAACCTGCTTCTCTAAAGATGCTCTGGAAGCTTCAAAACTCAGGAACTACACCGCATTCTGGCATGTCCCTTCTCAGTGGGCCAGTGGCATATTCCATCACAGACCCAAAAAATTGTGCAAAAAACCCATATGACAAGAAGAGGCCCTTGTCACCAGCAGCCACCATAATTATCCTCCTCACAGCAGTTTATTATTTACACAGGAGCAGCAGGGCTGGGGCACATCATAATTCAAGTGTATGTGTAATAAGTCACAGTACCACAGCCATCTCTGCACTGTCCCTTGACAAAACACCCTATGATGACTTCTCCAAAGTCAGGCAAAAACTGCTGAAGCAGAAGGAAGTGCCAACAAACCTGGCTACCTCCTATTTATCATACAATTTCCTGACTGATGGTTCCACAAACCAGCTGCTAAGTGCTGTGTACTCTACTGTCAGCAAACTAACACGCTAAATGGAAGACAGGGAGAATAATGTGCAGAACCGGTGGGATCAATTTTCCTGAGGGAATTAAAATTCCACCAGGTGGGGTGGGTCTTTGGGGCAGTGGTGAGCAGCTGGCTGTTCATGCTTATGATTTATTACAGACTTGCGGGAGGTTTGACTATTGTACCAGAGTCCTCTTAACAAAACAGAGATTTAAAGAGTTCTTACTATCCCAGCCTTGCATGGCATAGTCTTTAAACCCTGTGTGTATAAAACCAGTTTGATATGTGTTTAAATTGAAATGCAAAGCAAAAATATTTGTGCTGGGTAGACTTGTCAGTGTTCAATTTCTCACCGGCTGTCATTACACTTGGTGTAAAGGGTCTCATTAGGAATGAAAGGCATTGATTTTTTTTTTTTTTTTTTTTTTTAGGTCTCTCTACAACAGACTGTGCAGATCATAAAACCTGTAGCCAGAAAATAACCAAAAAAGACACTTGGAGATTTATCTGCTGTTGCATCCCTCTTCTGAGAAATAGTTTTTAGTATCCTCGGGCTATGAGATCTCTTGGATGCCATCCTTGGGAAACTTGTCTTTTGAGGTTTGAAATTTACATACAAAAATTGTAGATTAAAAAAGAGAGATCAAAGCGGGCTCAGCGAGTGCCCTGGAGGAGTCATTCATCCAGTGATACGTGAACAGTCTAGTAGTGCTCAGGATCAGCGCAGCAGAGGCCCACTGGAGCCAGATGCCAGGTGTGGGTCTCCCCACAGCTCTGTATACTGCAGCAGTCTGTACAATGCCTGGGGTTATTCTAAGCCAGGCTCATAGGTGACTTCTCTCGTTACCATTAGCTCCACCCAGTGACCAAGTATCACTAAAAACAGCCATAAGACTGGGCATAGCAGTGCAGACTTGTAATCCCAGCACTCTGGAGGCTGAGGCAGGAGAACAACTGCAAGTTCATGGCCATCCTGGGCTACGCAGGGAGTTAAAGGCCAAAGTGAACTGATGTAGCAAGGTCCTATGTACGAGGGCCACCACAGTGAAGCCTACACAGTCATCTACCTTGCTATGGTTTGGATCTGACGTGTCCCCCAAATCCTTATGAGTGTGGAGGATGTTTGGATTGTGAGAGGGCTATGTTCTTCATCACATTCACCCACTAGGGAGTGCAGAGCTGAAAGAGCTGTTAAAAGGTGGGCTCTTGGGTAAAAGCAGCAGGTACTGCGACAAAGCCTGGGTGAGTGGATCTCTGGCCCTAGGCCTAGACCTTTCCTTTGCACTCTGCTTCCCACGGACTGTGGGCTGGGCATCTTTTCTTCCACCAGACCCCTGGGCCATGCTGCTTCTGCTCTACAACCTTCTGACCATGGACTGAAGGTGTGAGCCAAAATAAACCTCTTCTCTTGTAAGTAGTGGACGTCAAGTGTTCTGTTCCAGGGACAGGAAAGAGTCCATACAGACTTTATATAAAATAAAGTCTCAAACTGGGGAGAAAAGTTGGTGAGGAGGACAGAGGGGAAAACACTTCCCAGTGCCAAGAAACCTACCTGTATGAGAGCAGGGAGAGGAGGCCTAGGCCCCTGTCATCTCCAGTCATTACCAGGGTGCCTACAAAACTGTTTCCAGGGCTCTGTGGCCCAAGAGCTTCTGTCAGCTGGGCTAACTTAGTTCCTCCTTGCCATCCTTGCCTGTGGACAGTGCAGCATCTGAAGGAAGCTGATGTGGCACAGGGCACCCAAACGTAAGTGACTGGCGATTAGATCAGAGCCCCAAGCCTTGAGCATGATGATCTGCAAATGGAATCAGAGAAGCTGCCCCAAGGGGACAGCTGCACCTGCTCCACACACCTGTGACCTCATCCACGGACTTCCCAGTGGAGCATAGCAAATCCTCTCTCTGGTCCTACCTGCATGTCCTATGGAGCTGCAGACTTCTCCAGCACCCTAAGTATGGAGCATCTTGTTTACAGGAACCTCTATAAGGAGACATAGGTTGAGACACTGCTTCTGGCGTCCTCTAATGCAAGGATCCCTAACTCCCCAGACATAGATACCAGTCCATGGTCTATTAGGAACCAGACCACGTAGGAGGCTTCCTCTACATTTACAGCCCCTCCCAACTGCTCACTTTATGTCTGAACTCTGCCTCCTGTCAGATCAGGGCACGGGATTCTCACAGAAGCATGGACCCTGCCTTCACTACAGAGGAGTGGGATCTAGACTGCATCTCAAATCTGAAACCATCTGTCTCACCCCATTAAAAAATTATCTGCCATGGAGTCCCAGATGCCAAAAATGGACAAGCTATTGCTCTAGAAATCTAGATGACCTGAAGTCTTAAAAACTTACTACTTTGTCACTTTACACCAGAGCAGGAGCCTTCACTGCAGATGCGTGCTGCCAGAAGGATCTGCAGGCAGCTACACATGGTCCCACTCCAGGGCACGAGGGAGCAGGAGTCTTGCCACGCTCACTCATGCAGCTGCACAACAGGGGCAGAGCAGATGAGCTGAGACCGCACCCAGGGGCCACGAGGCCCAATGTATTTAATAGCTGCTGACCCTTTATGGAGAAAATTGGATAAACCCTGTGCTACTACAGTACCACGAAGACTTAATTTATATATATGTATATCAGAAAAAAAAAAAAACACAAAGGTTTTTCCTGTATGTAAACTATTTTTTTTCAGAGATACTCCAAATGCCAGCCTTTCTTATATGTCTACATGTCTTAAAAATGACTTTATTTTTTGTTGTTGTTGTTGTTGTTTTTGGCAGAACCGGGGATTGATCTCAGGCCCTTGTTCTTGCCAGGGAAGCTCTTATTTCACTGAGCCATCTCCCTGACCCCTTAAAAATGACTTTATAATAAATGCGCCCATAGTAATAACTAGAAATGGATGAACTGATATTGCAAAGCATAGCAATAATCAATTCATGAAGCATAGCTTATAAATGAAGTGAAAATACACAAATTTAGATAGAAAACTAAATACAAAACCACTTATTTTGTTTCGTTTGTACATTCTCAGCCATTTTTTAAAATGTTTCTGTTTTCCTCTTAATTTTGAGATAAAGTCTTGCTCTACATTGCTCAGGCGAGGTTCCAATCTGATCCTCCTGACTCAGCCTCTTGGAGTGCTGGGATTAGAGGTACGCAGCTATGCTCAGCTAGCTGTTTCTAAGGCCCAATAAAGTTTTACTTCTAGTAAATCCCTGACTGTTCTGACTGCTCTTGTATAAACTTTCCTGTGCATTACCCACCAAGTATGTATATGAAATTAATTTAATTAATATCTCAGACTTAAGTACTACTCACCACGAACACCCTGTTCCTGCTACAATTAGTGTTTCTCTTAATAGTCAAATCTGTACTATGCTTCTAAAACAAACATAATTATGGGCTCTCCCTAGATAGTGATAAGTGGCCCCTTGTGAGAGAATTAACAAAAGAAATCTCTTTTCATCACCTCAAATGTGCTCTGAGTAGTGAAGAAAGAAAAAATGATCTCTCACTTTTCTGGAAAGTTCTGACTTCTTTGTCAGCAAACCTGCACCTTTCTTGTCCAAAGATCACATCTGCTGGATGGAGACACAAGAGCAGAAGGGAACCATAGCTCCAGACTGCAGCCTGCCTGTGATTCCACATATCTGCGTCCTGGATACTATGTAGCTTCTAGCTTTCCCACCAGGATAAGAGAGAAAAAAATAAACAGGAAAAAAAAGAGGCAAGCAGAAACAACAGAAGGCTCACAGCTGTTCTATCTGTACTACAGGACTCTGAGGATAATCACAGGAAAAAATGGAGAACCAGGACTCCAAAAAGGACAGGTCCATTTACTTCGAAATCAATACGCTGGTAGTGGAATTCTAGTGACAGTGAACACGCTTGGAAATTAGACGGTGGAAACTGGCTAGCAGGCATAAATTATTTTATATAGTAACCACATGTTTTGTACAGCATGATCCGAAAGTCAGATTCACAGATCTAAATATGTATATACATTGGGAATTTTTTATTGGCAGTAATAGCTATCAACAGTAGAACTACATCCCCCCATGCTTTAAAAATTATTAATGTTGTTGTTATCAGACACATCCCTAAATTGCCCAGGCTTGTTGCAGTTGTAGTCCTCCTGCCTCAGCTTCCCAGAGCTGAGATTGCAAACATGTGCAAGTAGACTCAGATACTGGGATTCTTGGTACTTACAAAATGAAATCAGGGCATGACATTATTTCCTTCACAAGCATTTGGCATCGCAGACCCAACAACTCTGCAATCAGCGGACTCTGAAGTTGCTCAGTTTAAAGTAAACCAAGGATCAGCCAAGGCAAGGTCTAGATGTTGCCCCTGATCCAAAGTAAGCCAACTCAGTCCAAAGGGAACATTTTTCTTTTCTGTGCTATAAAACGAGCAGCGGCCAGTAGTGAAATGTGAAAGCCAAACACATCCAGCTTCATATTTTATAAAACATATATTTCCTCATGGAAACCTCTTGACAACCATAAAATCAGCATTTTCAAAGCTTCATTCACATGCCCCTAAGTTGTATTTCTCTTTATTTCCTATTATCAAAACAATCCTGAGAACTGAAGAGGCAAAATTCCACTGTCTGTTCAGAAGGGCCAAGTGATCCACCCCAAGTCCTGTCAAAGCGAAGCTTTAGGATCTATGCCAGCCAGATGCTCCTTCTACGCAATACCACAGAAGCTTAGGAAAAGTGTTCAAAAGTGATCCCTTGCTGTGGGGGACAGAAATCCAGCACTGTCATGGCGCCAAGCTCTGTTCCAAAACCCTGTGTCCAAACCAAGAGCTCCACAAGCTCTTTGAAGCACACACCCAAGCCTGCTGCGCGGGGCCAGGGATGAGGCTCAGCCCCAAAGCGCTGACCTTGTCTTCAAGCTCCACAAAGGACCGTGAGGTCATAACTCCATGAGGATCACTCCAAGACCAATGCAGAGAAGGGGCACATCTAAAAGCTCTTATAGACTTTCTTCCACCCTAACCCTAACCCTTCCAAAGTTAGTGGAAAACCTGCAGCATCTGGATTGTGCAGGGCGGCAACTTTGTAGCAACAGAAAATGAGGCACACATTTACTCCTTCGCCTAGGCGTTACACAAGCAGAACCTTCTGCAGAAGAAGTAATTAACTCTGCCCTCTCTCTTCCACCTCCCCAGTGCCTGGCAATTGAGAACTTTCTAAAGGTCTCCCAGGGTTCGCGCCATTCTCATAACCAACAACAATTGTTAAATACAAACACCAATTACAGAAAACATTTTAAAATTTTTATTTTTGTAGTACTGGGGATTGAAACTAGAGTCTGCAATAAGCTACCTTCCCAGCCTTCTTTTTTCTTAAGACAGAATCTTAACTAAAGCTGGACTCAAAACTCAGTATCCTCCTGCCTCAGCCTCTCACACTGCTGGAATTACGGGCATGCCACAAAAGACCTGAATACAGGGCAACCACAGTGGGAAGCCTTTTAGATTCACTGTTCCATTTCTGTCTCTCTGTTGGCCTGCTCCAGAGATGCTGAGGAAACTGGCTGAGGACCATAAGTGGGGAGCCAAGGGCAGAGCCCTGTGTCTTTCCAGGCTTAGAGCTGGCATGCCTACATACTTGTGTGCATCTGTGACAACAGCTTTGGCTAGCGCAAGTCTTTTACAATTCTTTATCTCTTAGCTGCAGTGTTAGTTACCCACGTTGAGCTGAAGTGTGAAAGCACAGTACAGTCAAAGACATTTGGAGAGGATATAGTCATGCAACTTGTGTTACACTATGCTGTTATAATTGTTCTATTTTATTAGTAGTCCTATAGTTAATTTCTTACTGTGCTTGCTTTATCAGGTTGTTAAAAATTGTTTTGCTATACTAGGAACTGAACCCAGGGTCTTCACACAGAGCTACAATCCCAGTCCTATTTTTATTTATTTATTTTTGGGAAGACAATCTCTTACTAAGCCACTTAGTTGCACAGGCTGGGCTCAAATTGTGATCCTCCTGCCTCAGCCTTGCAGAGTGCTAGGATTACAGGTGTGTACTACCATGCTAATTCATAAATTGCATCAAATCACAGCATGCACATATGTAAAGGAAAAGCATCCTCTGGGGGGGTCTGCTGTTATCCCAATTTCAGGCATGCACAGGGGTCTTGGAGTGGACCCTCCATGGACAAGAGGGAACTGATATAGTGCCCAGATTTACACACCTAAAACCCAGTACACAATGTCTTCTAGCCTCAGCCCAAGATCTGCACCATGACGCTCCACCCCTTCTCCAGCAACCCAGCTCAAATGGCTCCTTCCTGCTCTTTCTGCAGCTGCCTGTACTGGCCCCGCAGGAGAAGGAGCTCTCCTGCAGCCAGGTCTCACCCAGCGTCTTTGCTTTAAGAGTCATCTCTGGGCTCCCTGGAGCGCTCGCAGGAACTGTGCTCCTCACTCCCTTGTGCATAACAGGTGAGCCAGGGCCATTGTTGCCACCTAAGAGCCATCTGTGCCCTATGTTCTGTCCTCGCCATCCTCCTGGACTCTGGACGCCAGGTCCTGGTGTCTGTCCTGGAGCACTCACCTTAATGCAGAACACTTTGCAGACACAAAATGGCGTGGAAAGGACTGGAGCAGGCTGTGAGTTCTGTGATGCTGAGGGCAGCATGCTGACACCTCTTGGGGCACAAGGTCTGGCCACAGCTAGATACTTTCTCTCCTGGCTCCCTGAGCTGGGATCGCAGAAGAGGCTCACGTACCTGGACACCCAGGAGGAGCTCAGTAACTTTATACATAAAGGTGAGGAGGAGGAAGGAAGGCAGAAGGGGAGACTGAGGCCATGAAATAGCAAAGTCAGTCTTCCTCCCTGGGCACCACAACAGGACACTACCTAATGGGCCCCAAGGACCAGAGGGAACAGGCCACCTCTCTAGAAATCCACACAGATTTCCTGGCATTCCTAGAGTTTAAATCCTATGCATGGCCTGGGCCCAAATCTCAGTGCTTGGAAATGCACCTAGGAGTGAGCCTGCTGGGCTGTGAGCATCTCCTCAACACTACCACAGGGCAAGGATGACACCCCCACTCTGGGGCCTTTCAGAGACTCCCCAACTCCTTTCCCACCAAGGACAGAAGGATGCGCAGAGAATTCTGGAGAGGGGCCGGGCTGCTAACGTCCATATGGAGAAAGCTCTTTGACACAAAAGGTTGGAGGTCAAAAGTTTAAAAGCTCATGACAGAAATGACAGGGGCCCCTTCCCCCCTCCTCCCCCTTTTTTTGTCAATAACATCAAAGGCGCCAGCCTGTTCTTAATGCTATTATTGTTACCCTTCGGAGTCCATTGAAATTCCAGCGTGTTTATTGCACACTGTGAGCACTGAAAGGCTCTACTTTCTTGCCCTTCAACTCTGAACTTTACTGTCTAAGAAGCATCATTGTTTGCAAGAACACACAAAGCTTTTAAGCAAAGAGTTTATTTTAAGGACTTCTTTCACTGTGATTGTAAAATAATAAAGCACATGAAGTGGTTCCCTGGTAAGAATGAACAGGAAATAAGAGAGGAGAGAGAATTCCCCACTGCAAAGGAGGAGGAAGCCCCTTCGTGGATCTTGGCTGAAGGGAGTGTGAACAGATGAGACTTCCTATTTTAACTCTATTTCTCTTCTCTGCAATCCCGTGTTAGCCACAAGTCATGCATTTTCTATGCATCTTCAAAAACATCGGGCACGTGGGCCTCCATCCCATGGCACCATTGACGAGTTCTAAAATGTGTTTCCCACCTAAGAGCATGCCGTTCAAATTCCCAAATGCACAGACTCAAAACCTGTGGCTGCCTGTGCACTCATTCACAAGCTCCCGGCATCTCAGCCCTGAGTCCTCTCCCCTGCCTGGGCCTTGCTCTCTTTGGCTCTTCTTCCTGGTATCTCACTTGCAGTCCTCTCCCGACTCTTAGTTTAACTCTTATTTCTTGTTGCAGACTGCACCCAGGGCCTTCATCCTCAATCACATTGCCAGCCTGTCTTTTATTTTGAGACAAATCTTCCTAAGTCAACCGGGCCAGGATCCAAACTTCAGTCCTCCTGCTTCAGCCTCCAAGAGACGGATAACAGGCCTGCACCACCTGCTGCCTTTTAGGGTCCTGCCCCACAGTGATGTCTGCGAGGCTCCTCACCCTGAGGCCCAGGCTGTTGTGCCCACCGGGCCCAGAGGCCCCGCATTTACTATCCTTTTCCTCTGCCTTTCCTACAGTCCCAGTGAACTAAAATGCTCAGAAATCCCAGAGCAGTTTAAATATCCAGCATTCTGGTTGACCACTGGGGGTGTACATGTGGCAGACTTGGGGGTATTGGTAAACCCATGAATCTGCTCACTGGGAGCTTTATAGAGTCTTCTCCTTGGGAAGATGATGACTCAGGACTGCTCTCGAAGAGCCTTTGGCTGTCCACAGCTTGTCTCCACAGCTGGGCTCTCCTGCCACTTTCCTGCTGTGCCCCAGTATGTGGCCTGGCTGGCCAGCCACCTGGAGGCACACCACCAGGGCCCTGCCTGACATGCTGTCTATGTCATCTCGATGTGGGTCTTCCTCTCCCCAGATGGCCACTGGTTTCTAGGCCAGCGGTGTGGGGCTCCTTCTTCACAAACTGTGACCAACAGAGGTCTAAACTCAGTGATATGCATTTGCCTCACAGCTCACTATTTCTGAAGTCAGTACTTTACTATAACTTGTACTCCTAGAGCCCTAGGGACTACAGCCTACACACCTCCTTCTACTCCTGGTGATAGTGGTCTCACCTTCAAACATGGCCCCACCATTTGAGGTGAACTGGTTGGATGGAGTAGACCCACTTTTCTACAAAGAGGAGCTGCTGTCCCTGCTCCTCTGGTATTCACAAATGTTACTGATGACTAAGGACAACAGGCAACCCCCACACATTTTGAGCAAAAGCAGAAGTTTTATAACTGATACTGGTCAACAGCTCAATTGTTGCTAACCCACTGGTCCCCCAGTACCAATACATATTCATGCAAAATCTACCACTTTCTCGGTATGAATCCTCAGGGTAGCCATGCTTTCTACTAGGTTTCCCCTTCTCCAAAAGCAAAATAGGGCCAGCCAACATTTGAAAGGTTCCTGTTGTTACCTGCTAAGCCTCAAGTCCATGGATGGCTGGAAATGCTTCCTATCTTTTATTCTTATTATTGTTATTGTTGTTGTTATTATTATTATTATTATTATTATTATCATTATTATTATTTACTGGGAATTAAACTCAGGACCTTGCACTTGCAAAACAGGCACTGTGCCACTAACCTACATCCTCGGCGTCTAACACTCCTCATCTTAAACCATATGGTGTCAAAAGAATCAAATTCCAATAACCAGCTAAGGTCATAACACAGCATGTTTTCGTTCACAAAATAAGGTCAGTGAAACCCACTACTATTTATTCTCCAAAGGTACTCAAAGCATCAAATGGCGCCCAAGAAAAGGTCCATAAATACCACTTTAAGCGCAAGCAAGTATCATAGACCGCTTACGTAGACACGTTACAGGCAGACAGCTAGGTCCTCGAGGGAGTCAGTGCAAAACATGAGAACACATTACAACTGTAGCTGGTGGAGCGCCCAGTGAAGGCCAGGCCTGAAGATAAAGATGAGATGACCAAGCTCACAAGCCTCCACCCACCAGGGATAAGCAACAGTATACACTAATGGGTGTCACCTGGTCCAGTACCCAGGTAGATGACAAAGACCTCCTGATTCATCCCTTCTGCAAAGGTCTTTTTCTTTCCTTGCACATCTGCTACTCAACCTCCTTCTTCACCATATCACTATTACCTAAGCAGCTGTACTTGTCATGTTCTTGGCTGATCACAGTTTTGACCCACATCATATCTACCCACTTTGTGATTTTGCTCTTAAATGGGGTCTTTTGCAACCCCTTCTTGGATTTCCTCCTGTCCCTCAGAAGGGTGCTCTCTCAATAAATATTTTCTACGCTTAACCTCTGCTTTTCCTTAGAATTCATTCTTTGATTCATGAACACAGCATATCTGACATCTAACAGGTTGGAAGCTGTATTATTTCCCCTGCATTATAAGGACTTACTTGCTGTCCCTAAGTCCTTCTCCCTCCAATACGATCATCGTAGTTATCAGGACACTCCACAGTTTTCCAGGAGGATCTGCAGCTCTGCAGCAGAGCTGAGGGCTCAGGCAGTCTGTCCTGGCCATCATGCCCTCCCAGATCATGCTCAAAAGAAAGGTTCTTTATGTCTTTGTCCCTCAGTAAGTCTTGAGGCCAGGACCTAACTCCAGCTCCTGAACTTCAAAGTGGTCATTCACTCTTCTCCACTCAATCTCCTGGGGACAGAAATATTTTACAGCCATAGATAGTTTTCAGGAGTGAATGACTATCCTTCAGTGAGCACTCCTGTGTGCTGAGAACTGTACTGAACACTTCTCTGAGCTCGGGTGCAGATGGCAAGACAACTCCATGAAGCAGGTACTCATTTCCCAGTTTGTACAACAGAGGAACTGAGGATGAAAGACAGCAAGAAGGGAAAACAACCTAGGTAGCCAGGTCACAACTCACTCAGGTTAGCCTCGGACTTTGTAGGCTGAGATCTACAGCCCTCGGCCCAGCTTTTGAAGGGCTCAAACTTGTATCACAGCTCTGATGTGTTGGAGCTGTTAATAATTTTTTAAACAAGGGCCCTATTTTATATTTTTATTATTGATTGATTGATTGATTGATTGTATTTTAGGGAAGGGCCTACAGGGTGTTCAGGACTACTGGATCAATGATGCATCTGCTTACAACCTCCCAGGAGCTGGGATTACAGGTGTGTGCCACCATGCCCAGTCTCAATTGCTGTCTCACCGCATCCTGGGAGTGGAGCCAGCAGTGGCACTGCAGGACTGAGGACTGAACCCCTGGACCCTGCTTGCAGGCACTTTAACCCACTGAGCTATTTGGCTGGCTCTAAAGGGCCCCCTTTTTCAATTTCCAATCTGTTGGCTCTACCCTCATCTATAACAGAAGCTCAAGGCTGCCTTGAAAGTCACCACTGAGGACTGCACATTTAGAGTCCACCTTGGGCAACTTAGTGAGATCCTAGCATAAAATACAAAATTAAAAAACACATACATGTATATATGTATATGTATACAGAGATACAGAGATATGGATATATGGCATGGGGTGTATCTCAATGCAATCCTTAGCACTGCAAAAAATGAAAGCATTTTCACAGAGACATGACATTGGCATTCATACTTTGTCTGCATCCTCGGCTGTGGTCTGGAAGGGCACCCTATCTCGATGGAGCTTTAATTCAGACTTGCATGCCTGGATCCTGACACCCTGGCACCTCAAAAGCTGCTCCAAAGCACCAAGGATCAGCACCCTAAGCAACAGCTCCCTGCTGAGCAGCAGGACTCAGTCATAAGCCCCAGGAGGTCATTTGCTGCAAAAGTAGGGCCTTTGTCGTGAATAACAAAGTCACATGATCATTTGCTCACCATCCTGTGAGCAACTGTGGGCTGTTTTAATCAAGAATGAATGAAGCAGAAGTCCCTCTACACATAAATAAATCACAATTACTAAGTGCAAGAATGGAGCAGCTCTCTCTTCCCCTTGTGGCAGCGCAGAAGAATTCCCAGACCAGCCCTGAGAGCACAAAAGCCCTAGCTGGGGTTGCAGCAATATCCGCTCCTGGGCTCAGCTTATTATTTAAACAGTTCCTTAACGACTCTTCCCAGAGGTGAGGGAGGCCAAATTATTTTCCTTCCCTTCACAAAGCAGATATGCACAGCTTATTTGAATGTCTCCAAAGTTTACTTTAGTGGCTGGTTAAATACCTTCCTCTGTGGAGTCAAACAAACAGCTCAATTCATTAGAAAGGCAAACAATTTAGCAGAGAATACCACCACCACTTGAAGCAGACCAATCTCCTGCACACCCTCTGCCCGGGAAGCTTCACCCTTTGGGCCACTGGCAGCAGCAGCCAGAGCCTACATGGACCTCTCTTCAAAAGCCTTTTCACAAGTACTTCACACATTCACCAGTAATTAACAGATAACCCCAGAGAGATTATCTGCCTCTGCTGCCAAGGGTCCTAGAGGATTATCCGCACCACCAAAAGGGAGAGGCAGAGCCTTGCAGCACACCTTGTTTTTTCCTTTTCTCTAGAAGCACAAGTTGATAAAGTCATTTGAGAAAATAGGAAAGTGAGCAGCTACCCTCTTGCTCCCAATCTGTTTAAAATAATGAGACAACAGCTCACTGAAACAATATTCATTTCGGCAACAGCTGGACAGCTCTGGGAAAAATGCTAGATCCACATCAGCAGGTGAATGCAGGAATAGAAAGTTCAAGACAGTGACCAGAGGGACTGTGCAGCCCTTGTCGCGTCTTTTCAGGATTCCAGCTCAGCAGCCAGAATCAATGTTTTTCCAAAGACGGAGGAGGTGCCCTGAAAACACTGGGGACAAATGAGGGGCAGAGCAGGGTGGGAGCTTCTCTTTGCAGAGAACCTGGACCACAGCACAGCTGGCGGCCCACTGACTCTAGAAGCCATCAGTGGGGCACCAGCCAATCCAGACTCTGGCCAGTGGACACTCAGGGCTGCCTGGCCTGGACCCCTGTGCCATACCAGCCACCAGCTTCCTCAAGTCATTGCAATTCAGGAACTCAGGCACTCCCCAGGACAGCCTGTCAGGTGACTGATAAAACCAAGTCAAAACTGCCCACTCAAGACGCAAGAAAGTACCTGAGGCTCCTTGTGTTAGGACAACAGAAGTCTCTATCCACTCTTTCATCTGTTTAAGAATAGACATGTATCCATGTCCACCACACTGCCACCACCACTCTACATCGCAATAGTTGACACTAAAATCCAATAAAATTGGAGTGGGCAGTGCCCCTGTCCCTATAATACTTGAATTTAGGGTTTCACCCTCACTATGGTTGTACTGGAGAGGGTCAGATAAAGCAATTCTAGTACTCATGGCTCTTAAGAATTTGGTAAACCTCAAATGCCAACTGCAATAAATCATACAACTCTCTATTAAGACTATAAATCACTCATGAAATTTAATACTGTCATGAAGAGTAATTAAATGCTAATGTAATAAATCTACAAAAGAAAAACACGCACACACAATCATGTTGAGTTGTAAGAGTAAAGGAAGGCTCCTTGAAGGGGGTTTTAAGAGAAGTCTTTGTGCCCAAAGAATAAAGTCTATTTTCCTTTCCAAAGCCAAGGGCCTTTCAGAGGTAGAAACCATAAGAGAGCCACATTCCCAAATAAATTCAGACCTCAATGCTAAAGATATTACTCCATTCATCAATGCAGAAAATCGTCAATGCAGAAAAGTACCTAAAATCAACAATAAGCCTGCATTGATTTGTTCAGGAAAAGCATGATGGGGAGGTAGTTAGGAAAAAGGCCCCGTATGCCAGGAGCACTTGGGGTTCCACTGAAGTTTCCGAAGGACCCATAGCAGTCAGTGTTCATGGTGTCTTAACGTCTCCTAAGCCATCCTTCAAGTCACTGCCTCCAGAGCAAACAATTGTGCTTAGCTTGGTGACTACCCTGGATCTTACAGACTTTGAACAGGATAATCTGATTCAGTCAACTCCCCAGGCTGCTTCAGTCCTGGCACCTCAGGATTCACTAAGTATACATGGGTTACTTTTCCCTGGTTGCTAAGACAAAAATACCTAATAGCCCAAACTAAAGAAGGAAAGGTTTACTTAGCTCACAGTTCGTGCAAGTTTCAGTCTGCAATCAGTTGGGTCCAAGGCAAGGTGGCATGGGTCAGCAGTCCAAGGTGACAGCAGACAGCAAAAGCAGCAAGAACTAAGGTGGAGGGAAAGCCTGTTTTCCTACCTTATATTATAAGCAGGCTACCCCTCACCATGGGTATAGCATCCACGTCACTTCTACACCTCCTCTTGCAGTGGCTCAGGATGTTTACAAAGTGAGGCCCCGGTCCCCACTGAGTCACTTAGTTAAACTTCTAAACTTCTCAGACTGACACAATGAACAACATCCGAACAACATCCTCGCAGTCAGGCCATGTCCTCTACACCCCAGGATGTAGACCTGCTGAGTAACTTAGTGAAGCTTCTACACTGCACAAGTTGACACAATATATCAACTGCAACAGAATGGTTGCAAAATAATAGGAATAAAGAACAAGTTTCAAGCACCAGGGGTCTGAGAGGAAGGGCTGCTTCCAAAGGGAGGAAAACATGTAGTGCTGAGTTACAATAGCTCAAAAGTATCCTGAGACAGAAGAGGGCACGGAGGAGGTCAGATGAGCCGAAGAGAGGACAGGAGAAGTGTCAAGGAGACCCATAGCAGACTGGGTTCACTGGGGGCAGCACGAGGGCTGCTCAGACAAACTATCCTGCTCTGAGAGCCTGGGCCCACGGTGGCCCAGGCCTCCAAAGCATGTGTAGCTCTTTGTTAGGCTGCAGACTGTGAGCCTGGGTAGCTCAGGGTGCAGCATTTGTGCAAGGTCTGAGCCACAGGGACCCAACCCTGCCACTGGCTTGAACCCCACTGGGTGGAGAATTGTCTTGGGCTGCTTATAAAGTATATAATTAATTAATGCATATAAGTAACAAACTTCATGTTTCTATTTTTATTAACACATTAAATTAACGGAGTCCTGCATTTAATAATTAAAGAAGAAAACTCATATGCCTGCTTAATAATAATAAATACCCACCTGCACAGGCACAGGGGTAAGACGGATGAAACACTATCATGGCTATTGCTGTGTTCTATTCACATAAGTGTGTACAGCATCTGATACACGCGGTTTCCCCAGGATCCCATGTGTGTGGCAGACATGGGAGGCCTGGTGAGCACTGCCCCACACCCTCCCCTGCACGCCCCTTGTGGTCATCTAGGGTGGAGCATGGTGCACTGAGTCGTGAAAAACATTGCTGTAATCGCCTAATAATGCAGAACATGTCTGATCCTCAGGGTCACTCTTACTAGTCCTTCTAGGCTGGACACATGTATCTGTTCTAAGCCTTGGGTTTGATCCACAGACTTATAAAGAAACAAAGCATTGCAAATTTCTGGACTCCAATCCACGACTCTGCTCAGTGGACTCTAGGTGGGCAGGGAAATCTGCACTCACAGTTGAGTTCCCAGGGGCTGCCTCTGTGGAAACCCGCTTTCCTGGAAGTCTAGAAGAAAATGGGGTCAAGCCACATGGGGCATCGCACGCTGTGGCAGCCCACTGGGATGGTTCAGGCAGGGACTGAGCTGCCTGCAAGAGACAGGGAAAATGCCTGGAGGCGGTGACATTTGGGTGGGAAGCTAAGATAGAAAGAAATCCAGGTGAGGAGATAGAAATGGAGGCGGCTGGAGTGGAAGGTGTCTCGGGGTGAACAAGCAACAGTCCCACGAAATGTGACAGGGAAAGAAAGAAGGCTGGGCCACCTCCCTGGAGGCTCTGAATCAGGGGCACAGGAGCGTTCTGTTCAATGGCTAGAGTTTCCAGGAACCCTGGTTCCCGGGTGCAGAGTAAGGGACATTTGCACAGAGGCAGGTCTGTGCCTAGAAGTCCAGGGCCAAGCCTGGCCTGCAGCATGAGTTAGAGGATGCTGTCACAGGGACATGGGTGACATTATCCAGAGGACAGGGTGCAGAATGACAAGAGGATGCCTGGGGAGAAGCACAGTAATGCTCGTAGGTAAAGTGGTCGGAGGATGAAGCAGAAACACAGGAGAAGGAAGCAGCGGCAGACAGAAATCTAGGAGCCCAAGGGATGAGATGAAATCAAACAAGATGTGAAGGGGCCACTGGGAGGGCCACAGGAGCCCTCACAGGGTGCCCTAGAAGTAGGATGGGGTGAGAGGGGAACACAGCATACTCAGGGGAATCAGGTGTGGGCAAAGGAGCGAGGGCGGGTCTGTGGGACAGGATCCTGTCCACAGAAGAAGGCACTAGAGCGTGGGGTAGAGAATGTGATGGTGCTATCACAGCTCAAGGATAGACAGAGAGAACACTGCGGGGCAACAGTGTCCCCAAGATTCAGAAACAAATGGAGATTAGCTCAGGATTCCTCCAGAGGAGAAGAGGGCATACCGGAAGCAACTGGCTTTAGAGGAAGTCCACACATCTAATCTGTTCCCGCCTCTAAAAGGCAACCAGAGTGCCAAATGATAAGCCTGGTGGCATGGTGGAGTAGGAGGTTGCTCTGCTAAAACAGAAGCTGTAGTCTAAGTCAGAGAGAGCCAGCCCATTTCCACTAGCAGCTTAAGGCTGAAGGATGCATTCAGAAAGCTTGCACGCTGGCTTCCACTGGCAACCAGACCTGTGCAACCCAACTGCCCACCAGGAACATACACCCAGGTTGGGGTTCCTGCAGACCTGACCCTCCTCTGGGCCTTCTTTCAACCTGCATGCTCACCATGAGACCGCATCTCTCTCTGGGAGAAGGAAGGTACAGAATACAAAAACCAGGTGAGGGCAAGGAAAAGCAGCAGGAAAGGATTGGAGCAGCCCACAGTAGAAACTCACTCCAAGCAGGAGGACAGGATGCCAGGGTAGGCAGTCTCCAAAGACTTGCCTGAAAGTTAAATGTGATTGTCAGAAGGCACAGTGTCAAATTAGGCTGGTGGAGTGTTGGACGGTTGGCCACAAAGGCCAGATGGAGCTCAGTTTTACAAGTTTCAGCACCTGCACCAGGGCCAGCTTACAGGACACACACTAATAAAAGCTGTGGTCAGTTTCACAGGCTTCACATCCCTGAACTGAATCTCTTTCCTTATAGCCCCCTTATTCAGTATGCTGTGAAAAACCAGAGGGGTCAGGGACAGAGAAAAGGGGAGGGTGGGAGGGAGGGAGGGAGGGAGGGGTGACAGAGACAGAAAGAGTTAACAGGCAACAGCTTTGAAACAGTAAAGCCTTTCAGAAACAGGGAATTCACTGGCGCTCCCTGCTGCTTTTATTGCTTTCGCTCAACGGCTGGAGAAAATGTTTGATCAAAATATTTGTATTATTGTGTTTAAGTGAAATGACATATGACAGCTCATTATCCCAAAATCAGAATTCCCTCAGCATCTGTCACAGCCACCCTATTAGAGATCGTTGCTCCCCCTGGAAGATGCGGAAGGCCAGGGTAGGAGATGTGAGACATGGCTCAGCAGGCAGCGGGCCCCAGACGGGCAGGCTTCACAGGCCTTTGCCCAGCTTCCAATTAAACAGGAGGCAAAGAGAGGAGCTGCCCAGAGTGCACCGGAGGGCACGGCCCTCCCCGATAGCTCGGAGTCCGGGTCCCCAGGCTCCCACGTTGATGGGGACACCAGGATCCTCCCCGCTTGAACATTATTTTGCAAGTTGCATTTCTTGATTAAATTTTTAGAACATATCACTCAACTCTTCAGGCAGATGTGAAAGAAGGAAAATGAGCCTCTTGAAAATTATTGTGCTAGCTTGGAGTCATGATGGAAGCTGACAGAAACGGTCTTGATGACCTACATGCCTTTCAGAACAACTTTTCAGTAAAAGATCTCAGTTCTGCTCCTACATGTCCTTCCAGGACACCCCTTGCAGACACATGTCATAGTCTCTATAGTAGACACACAAGGGACAGAAAACCATGTATTGAGTATTGCCTATGTTCCTAGAACTCTTCTAAGACCTTTCTTGACCTTACTCAAATCCCATAGCGATTTCAGAATGTGCGCAAGGTGGTCATCGTGCGGGTCAGGAGACTGATGCTCAGAGAGAGTGGGAAACAGTTCCACAGTCTCTCCTTGATCAGTGGGACAGGAAAGAGCTAAACGTGAACCTCTGGACCCTAAAGCATGTATGCTTTTCCATGCTCACTACATGGCGGTCAGAAAGCCGGTACAGGGAGGAAGGCACCAAATTCTCGGACCAAAAGAAGTTCGCTGCCCCCTTGTCTTTCTCTTTTGCACTGTGTTAAAGAAAGATTCAGACAAATGGGAAAGGAGGGGCCAAGGTTTGACCATAACTCAGCCACTTACAGAATGTAGCCGCTGGAGCATATGCAGTATGGAGAAGTTCCCATGTGACATGCAGCTGAAGGAATCCCCATGATAACCTGGGGCAGATTAGATAGATAGATAGATAGATAGATAGATAGATAGATAGATAGATAGATAGATAGATAGATAGATAGATGGATAGATGGATGGATGGATGGACGGACGGACGGACGGACGGACGGACGGACGGACGGACGGACGGACGGACGGACGGACGGACGGACGGACGGATATATATATATATATATATATATATATATATATATATATATATACCATATAGATGCCACTCCTGTCCACAGGACATTTCAAGAATCTGAATCCAAATGAGACCATATATACAACAGTGTCTATTATCCAGAGAACACTGCCTCTATTTAGAATGACTTCTACCCTGCTGTACAGAGCCGTGTGAGTCTTTGGTTCCTTCTTGCTGTTTTGAAGTGCTTGGGATCCAACCCAGGACCTCGAGCATACTAGGCAAGCAGCTACCACTGAGCTACACCCCAGCCCTGGTTCTGTCTTTACCTGTTCTTTTTAGCCAAATCAAAAGTCTTCTCAATTCCCTAACAAATCAGGTACTCACTGCATGGCAGGCAAACTATTCACAGAGAAACCTGGAATTAATGCTGGGCAGAAGAAAGGACTCTTATCTTGCCTGGGAACAGAGAGGTGGATCTCTAAATGTCGCAACCCACTTCTTAGTCAAGCTGTCACCCATCTTAAGGCTGGAACCCTGACAGGTGGATGGACACTGTGAGCGATGGTGGGACATCCAGGGTAGGTCTATCTCTGAGGATGGTTCTATCCCCATTCCTTGTGCTGAGGAGAACAGTGACCACCAGAAGCACAGTCTAGAGGGGTGCTGCATGCAAGATCCCTCCGGGACCCTGTGCTGTGCTCCAACTCCCTTATAAAACTCTTGTTGCCACTGTAACAGTGTCAGAGGTGGGTCCATTAAGGGAAGACTGCATCATGAATAGAGCAATGCCATTACTCTGGGAATGGATTACTTATTTAGAATGTGCCTGTGATAAATTTGCTCTCCTTTATTCTTTCTTTCTTTCTAGGGACCAAATCAGGGACCTTCGCACTGAGCTACATTTAGCCCTTTTGAAAAACAAGTATTTTTTGAGACAAGGCTCAATAAGCCACTAAGTTGCTCAAGTGGGTGAGGTTTGAAATCAGCATCCTCCTGCCTCAGCTCCATTCCCATCCCCTGGAATGCCAGAATTACACAGCTTTTTCCTCTCTCTCTGCTTCACTCATGTTCGTTTTCCACCATATCTGATGCAGCCAGAAGGCCCTCAACACTTCTGCTCCCTGCATCTTGGACTTTCCAGAACCAGAAACAAGACCCAAATAACCCTCTATTGTTTGTAAATGACCAAGCCCAATACTCTATTAGGACAGCAGAAAATGGACCAGACAGCTTGCTTCCAAGTTACCCACAAAAGGGATCCCTGCGACCTGTCATTTTCAGAGAAACCAGTTGCTGTATCAACAGTAAGCTGACACTGCTGATTGGTTGAAACTCCAATACTAGGGTTAGGAGCTAGCAAAGCAAGCCCAGACTTCAAACTCTGTGGTAATATCGCTAACCTCGAGTGCTGACTTCCTTTTACTTCAACACAACCTCCCATGCTGTTTTCAAAACAGAAAATCAATCCACCGAGAAACCCTGGCTCCATCAGCAGACACGTAGCACAGTAGAGCACCCTGGAGGTTTCGAGTTAATAGCAACCGTAATATTATTTACTAGGTCTGCTTCCTTCTGTAGCTTCAAATTTTCATACAAACATATAGTCTAAAATTTAAAATGAAGCACTCTTTTGAAGTGGAGCCTCACACCCTAGAAGTTTCTGCAGAAGCCCGTCGACGCCAGTCTTCCCTCTCCAAGCTCAGCATATCCACTTGAGTGCTAATCTGCTTTCTTCCCTTTTAACTGACATCAACATGCCTTTGTAATGAAGAACTTACTGGAGGATGGGTTTAAAGTCTGTATCATTCTCATCAAGCCTAAACAGACGCGGCTTTCTCAAGCCAAGGGACAGCACATGTGCCAAGTCAACCCCAACCAGGGCCTGCAAGTGTTTTCTCACAGTTGCTAAAAGCAAAGCTTTGGGGTCAGCCCTCCAGAGCAAAAGCACAAATAAAGCACTCAGTGATCAGGAAAGCCAATGGCCTGAGCTCACCTTCCACAATTCAGAGGGAATGGGTTGAATTGTGTTTCCTGAAGAGAAAGGTTAAAGCCTTAACTTCTGCCTTGCATGAATGTGGTCATTTCTAGAAAACAAAGGTCTGTGAGGAAGTATTCAGGTTAGGCAGGGATATTAAAGCAGGCCCCACATCACTGTGCCTACTGCCCTTATCAGAAAGGAAAAATGTAGACAGAGACGTACAGGAAGACAGAGGTGAGAACACAGAGATATTCCCACAAGCCAAGAAAGCTGGAAAAGGCAAAGAAGTATCCTTTCTGAAAGGTGGCAGGGGGACAATGACCCTGCCATCAGCTTCACTACAGCTTGCAGGCTCCAGCACTGAGAGAATACATTTCTGTGAGGTGAAGACACAGTTGGTGGACCTTGTTATGGCAACCCCAGCAAACACATCCACCTGGGCTGACCTTATTTTAGAAAAGCTGTTATGCACTGGCAACTTATTGAAGGAAGGCCACGTTCTCTGCTCTTGTGAGTGAATATTTGTTAAGTATTTACAGGAAGCAAAGAAAATAAAAGTTCTCATAAAAATCTGAGAGAAACCTATGCAATGAAGCCTTTGTCTGTCTCCCTATTTCCTCCTTGGGCGGCATCTATTTCCTCTCCCCATGGAATTCCAATTTCCTTGCAGAATTAATTTCTCCTTAGGCTTGGTGTGGAGGGGAAATCAAAACTCCACAATTCTTACCCTGAAGGACAGACAGAGCATGTGATTCTAACAGCCACCTACTTCTACAGATTTTCAGAACATTTCATGTCTCTGGTAGAAGAGTTCGAATCAACCTCTTGCTCATAACCAAATAGTCCTGGTGGAGCCAACAGGAAGCTTCAGTGTCATCTACTGACTGCTGAAGCTTCCGAGGAGGGTCTCTTAGCTTCCCGAACTTCCAGGCCTCATAAGAAAAGTGAGGCCATCTTTTTCTTCCTTTGCCAAAGATTAGAATGTCTGTGATTCTAAATGTTTCTGCTAAGGCAGGGAATCGTTCAAGACTCAAAAATGCTGAACTAAACTGAAGGTATACCACAGTCTTGCTCTGGCTTGTCCAGAAGTCAAATGGAGTCCTTTGAAATTTTCATCCTTAAAAACCACCCAAATGCATGAACCTAGAGCTGCAATCTCAGCTACCTGGCCACACCAGTCAGAGAAGCCTAATGGAAGTATATTACAACATGCATCAGATTCAAAAATTAAAAGGCTCTGAACTCTATTCTACACATAGACACTGTGTTTATTACAGATGACCTCCCATGGAACAGTTTAAATCAATAAACATCTATTATCCCACAGTCTCTCAAGGTCAGGAATCCAGTTCAGTGGGGTGATTCTGGCTCAGGCTTTCCCAAAAATCCAAAATCATCTGAAGGCTGACTCGGGAGGATGTGTTTTCAACCTCCACGGCCTACCACATCAACCTCTCCAGAGGCTGCATAAGTGACCCGAAAGATAGGCATTGCCTGCTCACAGAGTAGGTGACACAGGAGGGTAGGCAGAAAAACCACTGAAATGCAAGCCCCAGTCCTTTTTAACCCTACTTTAGGAGAGACATTCCATCACTTCTCCAGTATTCTATTTGCTAGGAGTAAATCATTAAGTCCATGATTAAAAGAAGCAGAATGATACCTTCTAAGGACAAGAAGATTTAAAAATCTGTAGACATATCCTTAAACCCTCTTGTAGTGTCATAAAAAGCTGGATTTATCTAATATCCAGTTTACCAAGTAAAATTATGTAATCATCAAATGCACCCCAATAAAATGAAAGCAGAGCTGGGAGCCTTGATCCAAGATCTGACACAACTCAAAATGGAAAACCTGAGGAACCAAGATAGTTGGTTTTGCAATGTAATTGGGGAACTCCACTGCAAAGGCATGATTTCCATCTATTACTCTGCAGCCACATACTGTGCTCCCCACGCATGGTATCACACAGTCCTTTATGCATTCTAAGGACACAAATGCTTCAATCCCCATTTCTCAGCTGTAGATACTGAGGCCTTGCAAGGTTAAATAACTTATCCAAAATCAGGCAGGGGCATGTTGGGGCTCTACATCTGCCCATCAAACCATAGGGATAGAGTAGCATCAAAAAAGCAAAAAGTAGAAGGAAAAACACTATGACTAGCCTGAGCCATAATTAAGAGCAGAGTTAATTAAAAAAAAAAAAGGATAATCACAGACATGATGATGCTGACACAGTGCTAGCATCATGTGACTAGCTGGCTACTTTCTAGTGTTTACCACGTATTCTTGTATTATGATTTTCATTGTTGGAAAAAATGTACCTGTGAGAAAATCAATTTCCATGGAAGAAAAGTTTGTGCTTGCCTATAGGTTTAGTTGTTCCCATGCAGGATTCATTGTCTCACTGCTTTCAGCCCATGGTAAAGCAATACTATCATGGTGGGAACACACTGGGAAAAATACTCCCTGCCTCATGGTGGTGAGAAAGAGAAAGGAGTGGGGAAGGGGCTTCAACATCTTCTTTAAGGCACATGCCCATCAATGACCTAACTGCATTTCACTAGTCCACACACCTTTCAATATCTTTATGCTCTGGCAATGGGGCTTTTTACCAGAAGAGCCTTTGGCAAGCACTTACCCAAACTATCGTATCTCTGTTGATCTCTATAATATCTGTGAGGACTATGCATTTGGTTTGGTTTGGTGTCCCAGACATCAAGTGGAATTAACAAATTCCTACTTTAGGAGGGACATCCCATCATCAATAAATTCCACTTGAAGATGATCAAAGCTCTCTATAACACAATGGTACCCAATAGGTCACTAGTCAAAAATCTATTAAACTCAGTAACATCCTGAATTTAACTTCCTTTAAGTCAACTTTTGAACGTCTATTGATGTTCAAAAAGGTGACAATGTATCACATAAAACATAGCTGGACATACACAGTGCCCATCATGGTTTGTGTCTAGACTGCCCTGAAAAGCATCATGAGGTCATAGGGTTTTCCTTTAGAGGTGACTAAATCTAGAGAGTGTGGCTGAGTCATAGTACAATAGTAGGACTAAGGGTGGGTGATAATTTGATCATTTCACTGATTGGATCAGCACTGCCCTGATACCAGGAGTCTACATGTAATATAAGAAGGACAAAAAAGAGACTGTTATATCTCTTCCTCTTTGGTGGCTTTTAGTATCTTCCACCACCATGAATGACTGCCCCTCTGCCATATGCCACCGTGCCTTGGAGCCAGCCAGCCAATTATGGATTAAAACTTCTAAAGAATATGAGTTAAGTAAACATTTCCTCCCTTAACTGTAGGTATGGTGTGTTTTGTCTCAGCAATGCCAGAAAAGTAACTAAGACAATATCCAACGTCCTTTCATACCTAGCTAAAATGTCCCTTTCATTCTAAGTCCTGGTCTGACATATCCACCTTCCCACCTTATGAATACATCATTCTCACACCTCCGCATAATCATTGCCAGGATGGATAAAGACATAACACAAGCAATGTGTTTTGTTAATCTTTGAGTCTCATAGACCCAGCAAAGAATCGAGCAAACAGCAGGAATTTCCAAATATCTTTGAATGAGTGAACCACTCATTCAAAGATTTTTCATAGCTACAGAATGTAAGATTATGAGCCTATCATCTAATAAAAATGCATTCCTCAACTTCAAACTCCTGGCTTACAGATGTTTAGAGACGGATAGATTCAAGGGAACATTTAACCCTACAAGACTGCTATGGACTGAATGTTTGGGTTCTTCAATATTCATGTGTGAAATCTTCATCCCAACAAGACAGTACTTGGAGTGGGAAACTTTGGAGAATGATTGCTCATAATGACAGGGCCCTCAAGAATGGGGGCACACACAGAAGAGCCCCTATATTGGTGGTCTTCCATCCACTATGTGGGTATACAGCAAGCAGTACAAGACCACGAAGGGGAGAATGGGGTCCTCATCTTACTTCTCATCCTCTAGAACTGCAAACAACAAATTCCAATTGCTTATCAACCAACCTTGTCGATGGTATTTTGGTGTAACAGTCCAACAGACTGCAACACAAACATTGCTGGGAACTTCAACAATTCTGACCTGAATTTTCCCAAAGAAACACTGCGAAATTCCATGTTCCTTTTAGAAGTGAGAAAACTGAACTTTAAATAGGATAAATAACCTGTCTTGAGTCTTTCAAGACCAGCCTGAAACATTATGTTTTTAGCTCATAGTCTGACATGCTTCTGCCACCCACGTGCCCTGAATTCATAAGGGCAATTTGAGGAGGGCATTAAATTCACTTCAATGTGAATAGATAATCAGATTCTAAATGGTTGCTTTTTCTGCTTCATATTTTACGTCAGGATAGGAAACTGGATTACATTTTTATCCCCCCAATTATTTTCTTCAGACAGAATCTTGTTTCTGACAAGTATTAAGTTTATTGCTTTAAAGGAAAGAAAAGCTCTATGCCAAGAAAAAATATTGGCAGAAGGAGAAAACAGAGAGATGAAGAGAATGGAAAGAAAATGAGAATTGTGGGTAGGGAGGGAGAATGAAAAATGGTGGGAAACTTTTCAGAAGATAATAAAATATATCGAAGTAAATTAGAGATGATAGAAAATCTCTAGGATGTGTCCATCTGAATTAGAAAGGAGCATTCTTCAGTTCCTCCTCTGCAAGCAAACAGAATTTGCCAGGTGCGAATCCTTCCACTTAAGACAGAGTCTTAATAAGCTGCGTGAATCTGGTGCTAGTGCTCTCAGCACGCATTTGTTGAAAGGAAATTAATTTTCTTGGAAGAAAGTGACAGCCATGCCTTATCTTATGTAAGCCCCATCCACACTCCCAGAAGACCCATCCACACTCCCAGAAGACTAATCTTTATGAGAAGGTATGAGCACACGCCCAGGTATATTCACCTGCTCCACCAAGGGACTCAGGCACCCACTGGGAGATAAGCTTTCTTAGAACACACCTACACATTGAACCATCTTTAGCCTCTCATGCTTTTAGCCCATCTTGTTTCCAGCCAAGCAGGCTGTATTATTTAGCAGCCAAATGAGGCAGAGGTGGAAGAGCCAGGCAAATGGGAGAAGCATGCATCTTCCTGAACCCACCTTACAGCATTCTGAGTGTGCCATCTGAATAGTTACTGAACAGCTCGAAAGTCCATCCAAGGAGCAGATTTCCTACTACAGCCTGCAGTATCCATAGAGCTAACCATAAAAGTCTGGTATCTGCACTGCAAAGCAAAATAATTCAGAAGCTGAACATGCTTGCTGAGGCAGGACACTGCAGCCAGCACTAGACTTTTCCCCAGCTCATAAGCTCTGATCGAACACCCACCTCAAAGACTCCAGCAAAACTTGGTGTCAGAAAGAGCCTGAAAACTTTCTGTATCCCTGAGGCCACTGATTCTTGAGCCACAGCTGCTGGAACAATAGGATCCCCCAGCCACAAAGGGTCTTAGGGCCTCTGCCCAAGGATAGCCTGTCCTCGTCAATCTGGTAGCTTCCCAGTGACTATGTTTCTCTTGCATTCTTTGGGAAGCTTTTGCAACAATGGCCTCCAAACTCTGGTTGGAAATCTGTAATTACATTGGATGAGCAGAGTCAATATGAGAAAAAAATGGAGATAAAAGCAATGAATGTTTCATACAACTAAAATTACTTTAAAAGACCAGCTTTTGCCCCATAACCTCTTCTTCCTACTTTTAGTGAGACAGTCTCCTTTCTGTACTGAAACAGTGGTCACAACAGATGATAGAGAGGGAGTTATTTTTCTGTTTTCTAGCATCCTAACCTACTCCAGTACCCATGGCTACTTGGACAGCAGAGTATTCAACATCTTCATTTCATTTTTCTACACACTACTATTTTTTGCTTTAGCAGTTATACAACCCGAGAATTTACCTGGGAGTTCTGGCGCATCCCTATGATCCAAGCACTCAGGAAGACTCAGGCAGGAGGACTGGAGGCTTAATCCTAGGCAACTTAGCAAAGCAGGGAGACCTACTCTCAAACAATAAAATGCGCTGGGGATGTAGCTCAATTAGATGGCTGTGGATTCATTCCTCGGTAGCATGTCCATCAGACCAGGAGGCTGGACACTAAGAGATGGGTCAGCGCAGGACAGACACAAGGCTCCTACAGCAAGCAGAAGGAAGCAAGGAAGGAGGTAGAGGGCTGTTGACGGGAGCAACAGACACAAGTGCGAAGAATGTGGCTCCTTCCCAGGAGATTCGTGAATGGGGGACCAGGTCACCTTCCCTCTACCTTCAGAGAAGCAAGGAACATCAGGATGCTGAGTGTGGAGAATGCACAAAGACTGGCCCTCATGACCCTCTGCAATGACATAGCAACCCTGCGTTTCTAGGTGCCACTTCAAAGACCAGCTGCTCTGTGATAGAACCTCAGATAGATTTTGTTGTCATTTTGTTCACTGTTACTCCGTTAGCTGAGCCAGCCGTGGTATGCTGAGCTGTTTCCTATTCTTCCTCACCACAGGTACAACTCACTTGTTTGGGTGGAATAAACCTGGGAGTACAGAGGGGCAGGCTGTTGCTAGCATTCATGAATCCTCTGCTCCTTTCCACGCCTAAGGGGAAGGAGGTGTCCAGAGCAATCTCTTGGGTTGGAGGAAAAACCATAAGGGGAGTCCGCATTGTGCCAGATACTCAGCAGAAATGGGAAAACCTTCGTCCAATGCCTCAAGGTTGCCAAGGACCAGAAAGCCTGGTGGGCTGGAAAATATAACTGCACTCTTAAGGAAATCTGTATTATTAGAGACCACAGCACAATAGCTAGAATAGCATTTGTACAGCTCACCAACAAATTCCCAGGTGGGTCTGGGCTTTACTGTGTCACTCCTGGTGAAATAACAAGCAAATGTATCATGACCAGCATCTTCAGATTGGATCAGAACAGCCTGATTCTAACAGATTAGAAACCTCTGCCTCCCCCAGCTTTGTGAGCTGATAGTATCTTTCTGCAAATTAGGAAGATGGAGCCTTCCTCTGGGTAGGCCCAGAGCCCAGCCAGCAGGGCATGTGCTGGAGTCAGCCCTCTTAGCTGTGTCAGTTGGGCAAGGGGCAGCCAGGAAAACTACACACAAAGGCCTTGTCCCCTTCAACGGTGCCTAAGCAAATCCTGTCCATAAGGTTGATCATTGCAAAGCAGCAGAATAGGAAAAGGTCCGAGATAAGGCTTCCTTAACTTGTACCAAAAAAGTAATGGTCGTAATAATCCACACTACCTCATTAACAAAAATAAATGCTGGGAGAGAGGGAGGGAGAGAGGGAGGGAGGGAGTGAAGAAGAAAAGGAAGAAGAAGAGGAAGAAGAAGAGGAAGAAGAAGGAGTAACAGGAGAAGGATGATGAAGAAGAGGAGGAAAGAGGAGAAACACAAACTTTACATTCAGCCATGGAACTACGGAACTGGAAGGTTGGTGGGCATCTGGAACGTCACTTGCTTACCTACTGCAACTGTGCCTTGCAGATGCCCTTTAGGTGCTCAGTGTCTCCTACTTCTGTTACGGCCAACAGTCATCCAACTAAAACTACACATGCCCCGTGCATGAAAATCTGGGGGCTAAAAAAGCCATTCATTCACTTTCCCAATGCTATACACACAGGATCTCCTATCCCTTCTCCAAGGCTAAGCCTGCCTCCCCTATACCTTTTGCTGCAGCCACCTACACTCCACAGAACTTTATTTCCAACCTAAGTAAAAAGCACCTTGCTGTAGTGCATGCTGGCACATGCCTGCTAATGGAGCACTCAAGGGGACTGAGGCAGAAGGATTACAAGTTCAAGCCAAGGCTGGGAAACATCATGAGACCCTCTCTCCAAAAGAATAGAGAACAAAATCAAGCATCTTGCTCGAATGCATCCCTATTACAAAACTAATGTAACTGACACCATCCAAGAACAAATCTGTGGTTCATCTCAGAAACCTGGGAATCACCAAGACCCTGGAGAAAGGCAGCCTTGCTTCCACTGAGAGGCGAGCCCATATTTTAGAAAACAGAATTCCTAGTGCTTCAGGAAATTTAAGGAATACCCAGCAGAAAAGTATAAAAATGAAGTATACATCGTGGGGCCATAATATTAAGCTGAGCTGTAAATGGCTATGGTCGACAAGACTGTGTTGGATTGTGGTGTCGAGTTCAAGCACCTAAGTTAGTTGAATGTCAATGGAGTGCCCACCTTTGACAGGTGTAGACAAAGGAAGGGGTGTAGAAAGAAAAAATCATGATGTGTGTGTATAGACTGTACAGTTGGGATAGATAACGCTGTGCTTCTACATAATTCTATGAGAGGCAAGATCTGCACTAATGGTGGTTGGACAGGTTATTATGTCGGCTTCTAGTACTACGGTCATCCACTAGGAAAATAATTATTGAATTTTTGATATAATTCAGGTATAAAAAATAAGATAAGTAAGCAGCTACACTCTTAATTCACTGATAAGAGATATCTGCTACAATAATATCTGTAAATATAATGTATTTACAATCATGTATGCAACTTGTACAATACCAAAACATTATGAAAACAGTTTGCAATGTATTAATTTATCGAATCTGTCTTGTTAAGGTGTCTTGAAACTGTCAGATTGACATATGTAGTTCAATTAAAAAAGAAAAAAAAAAAAAAGAAAAGAAATTTAAGGAACACTCAAGCTCCACACACTGCAATAAGATATCGTTCAAGTTGTGGCTGACACAGAGTGGACAGGAAAGTGGCCTAGAGACTATAATGCATAAAGAGCCCCCGGCAGACACAGCAATGATTGCAGAAAGTCGACCAGACTCCTGTTGAGGGTCCTGAGCCAACAGTCACACGAATGAACAAAACACCACAGGCCAGAACGGGCATTAGCCACAAACACTTGTTTCCTGGAACAGAAGCTAACACAATTGGATAAGAGATTTGGGGACAAAGAAGAATCAACACATGACGTGAAGAGGAGCCTCCTCATGGAGGCGCAAACACCACTCCTGGACCTGGAGAGGTCTCACTGGTGTAAAGAAACATGCTCTGAAATTTCCCTAATTAGCAGTGATTGCAAACAACAGCTCATCAGCTGACAGAAGGAAGATGTTTAGCTTGACTCTGATAGGCATGATCATGACCAGTAAGCTAGGCATCACCCTCTGCAGCTTGCTGGTTCTTCTTACTTGTAGCAAGTGTTACTTTTCCAGTCATGGAATTGGACATGAGGTCTGCTCATGTAGTTCTTATTTTTTATGTATTTAGTACGGGGTCGACAGGGTCTCACTACACAGACCAGACTTGCACTGATCCTTCCTGTTTTTCAGCTTCCCCGGCTCTGGGATTACAGGCATGCACCACCATGTCCAGTCTCATTCTCAGTCTCAGCTCGCCTAGGAGGTGGGGCTAGCTCAGCAGGCAGGGGGTTGAACCCTGGGCCTGTGCACCTGCCTAAGCAGGCACTTTAATCTGCTGAACTCTCTTGCCAGCCCTCAGGCATTTTGGATGTTTTATAAAGTATCATCAAATTACATTGTTTTTACGCAAAGGTAAATCATCACCAAACTAAATGATGGAGAAGAGGGAGGATCTGGCAATTAAATGAATACAGCTATAGGATAGACAAGTTTTGTTTCCTTTAATGCAGGTACTCCTAAAGAGTATGGTCAGTTTCTCCAGTGTGCGATTACTTAGAGAACAGTGATACCCACGACAAATGGACCTGAGTTCTAGGAGAGGCAGAAGAGCCTGCGGTGGGACCACAGGGCAAGGTGATGCAGTTTAGCACAAGCTTTGGACACCGATCTCAACTACGCCATGAATTACGAGCACTGCAGAAGGCTTTTCACTAAGTTTCCATTTTCCTCTAGCACAGATAATCCATGAAGGCAGGGTCCGCATTTGTCTGAGAAAAGAGATAACAGAAGTTAGTGCAGAGTTGGCAGAAACAAGAAGACTGCCATCCATTTTTGCAGGGAAAGCTCCAGAGACAAGGAAGCTTGGACTGAGACCTAAAATAGAAGGCAAGGTTAGAAGCAGCACGACAGCAGACAGGCCTAAGCACAAGACCCAACAAAGGGGTAGCACCCTGAAGAATCTGATGAGAGCTGAGAGTTCCATTAGTGCCGGGCTGCAGGCAGTGGGAGGTGAGGCCAGGAGGCTAGGGGAGACCGCCCGTGGTGAGCCACCACTGGGAACAGCAGGTTAACCTTGGAGACATGTTGAGAAGAGTAATACAGCAGGGAATCTGTTGTACACAGCAGAAAATCAGAAATGACAATAGTACAACCATGAAGAGGGTACCAGGAATGGCGGGAAGGCAGAAACTTCAAGGGACCATCATTTTTCACGGAAAGAGGGCTAGAAAAAAGGAATAAAGGAAGTAGGGAATGTCCATGGTCAGCAGTGTTGCATCAGACACAGCAACAGGAAATATCTTCAACAGTATCACCTATTCTTAAAATCAGCCCCATTTTTATGGAGCCAGGCCATGTAGTTCTGCTTGTTTCTTGACTGTTTAGATCAGGAGAATGGCCACAGAAAGCAAATGGAGATTGTTTCAAACCTGGGCTGTCTACTGGGCACATATGAAGGCAATGGGCAAATGAGGAAGCTGGGAAAGAGCCTGTCTAGAAAACTGTTTTGGTTTGGATCTAGAATGTTCTCTAAAGGCCTGTAGCACTGCTGGAAGATGGATAAACCTGCAAGAAGTCAGGCCCACAAAGAGGTTTCATGACACTGAGTGTGTGCCCTCAAAGGACGTAGTGGGATGCCACTCATCCTTTTCTTTTTGTGTCTGGGCCACCACACTATGAGGAACCTGATGTCCTCTGGCATCACAGGCTCAAAGGCACTGGAGCCAAGCAAGCATGGAATGAGTCCTCTGAAATCATAAAACAAAGTAAATCCTTTCCATCTTATAACACAGTCATCTTGGAGATTTGTTATACAGTACTAGAAAGCTGGCTGACACAGTGACGCATTGTAGGCAGCATACCCACTTCAAGAATACAAGTGAAGACCTAGAGTGTCACCATCCCAGTGACCTTACCTCTGGCCTGTAATGCCTTTCGGCTCCAGGAAATATGAGCCTGAGCACAAGACCCAAGGGGTAGCACAGTGAAGAATCTGATGAGAGCTGAGAGTGATGGAAAAGAGAACTCCCAAGGATGACCACAGAATCTGGGAAAAAGAAGAACTTGTCCCAGGCACCAAGGATATGGTCAAACACTGACTGGGGACACTTTAACCCAAGACTAACAGTGTGACGCATGTGGCATCTGGTGTCTACAGAGACATCATGGACTTTTTTCTCTAATGGGTTATTCTCACTCATTGTCATCTCTGGACACCATGAGACCAGGCATACTTTTGTCATATGCAAGAAGCCAACAATATAACTTCATTGTTGCTGGATAAACTTAGGGCTTAATCCCCTGCAACCCACGCAGCTTCGTTTGCACACATACACAAGACACTTTCAATCCAAACTGTGTCACATTCTTTCACTTAGTAACAGTGACAATCATGGCATCTGTCACTAGCTGTAGTGCCAGAAAGCCGATGGGCCCCAGGAAGAACATACAGTGGCTACCTTCATTTCCTAGCTGAGGAAATTGAAATCATGGATGGCTGCCTGGCTTGTGAGAACAAACAGAGGTGAGAAAAGAGGCATAAGGAAGAATAAAGCTGTTCCTCAGGCATCTCGTAAGGGACCTGTGACCACACACAGTGCCAGAGGCTCAAGGACACCAGAGTAACATTATAGCCAGGAGTCCTTGGAGAAATCCTCCTATGCAGATGTGAACATCAGTGTATACCTGGGAGGGGTGGAAATAGGGAGCCCTCGCCATGAGGGGGCAGGAAGAGGGAACAGAAGAGTGCTAGACCAAATGATGAGCTGATCTACCTTTACGGGCTCTACATCACTTTCTTACAGTTTCACATTCTTCTGATCATCCAAGCTTTTCTCCCTGAGTGAGGTCATATGATGGTGGCCACAAGTATCAATAACAAGTATTAGGTGCCTAATGATTCCTTATCCCAACTGAGTATGGGAAGCTTGAATGATGTAATGATTTTTATTTGCATAGCACAATATATAATATTGGGTTGGTAGCAAGTGCCAGCAACTGCCATACCTACCATGATTACTTGAAAAATACGACTACATGAAGATAAGGAGGGGGGCTGCCTTGGGCTTTCACTCCAAAGCCCCAACACAGGAAATATGGCAGAAGGCAACATGGAGGTACAGTACTCTTTAGCTACGAGGAACCATTCCAAAGAACAAAAGGCAATCACCAAAAAATCCTTCCCACAAAACTTAAAAATCTGCAAAACTTGTCTTGACACAAACCGCCAGGTCTCAAACACATCAGGCTGATGGAAAATTTATTCAAGTAAGAAGGAGAGCAGTTTTCAAGAGACAGGCTGTCCACTGAAAGGTTTAACTGAAATTCTATATAAGTGCTCAACTAAAACTTTGAAACCTTGAACAGCAATACATACAACTTTTGTGGACTAATCTGGAGTGTCTGTGAGTAGATGTTAAAATTTACCAAAGAAATGGAGGGAAAGGACAAGATAAAACCACATACATCTATATTTTGGCTAAGAAATCCTATACCTTTGAAACTAGGTGAATAAACTAAAAATCTTCATTAATCTTCAGAGGTTCACATTAAATTTTTGGTTCTATAAAAAACTCAAACTGAAACTTTCTTTCCCCTTTCTAGATATGTGAGGAAATTTCTTTAGTTCATTCAGAAAATGTCCTTTTTTTTTTTTTGGTGGTAGCAGGGATAGAGCTCAGGACCTTGCACTTACCAGGCAAGCACTTATTCCACTGAGCTATCTCCCCAGCCCCTATTTGCTTCTGTTATTATTTGAATAATGAGGAAAAGGCCAGAGAGATCATCTCAAAAGGACTGTAAGTGAGTGGGTGGGTGGGTAGACCCCAAGAGATTTGGCCACAAAAGTCTCCAAACAAAACCCATCACGGTTATAGAGGTCATCTCACCATGCATTTTCAGGAATATTAATGCAAGAGATATCAAAGTTCTAAAAGAATGCATAAACTTGGACAGTGGAAGCTCCATCCTTTTCCACATCACATAATTTAAGGAGATGAGTACACTGTCAACCAAGTGTCATTTTGCTATCCTCCCCACTGAGCAACTCACAGCGCTTCCCCTCAAAGCTGCTCCCCTTTCACTGGCCTTCAGACCTGTCTTCCCTTCAGGTATATGTGGGTCATAGTTTGCTGGTCCTCTCTGCTTGCATTTCTCCCTCCCTCGTTTCCTTCTGGCCTGGGAAGTGAACCCAGGCTGTTTGTACCTCAGCTACATCCCCAATTATTTATTTTTCATTTTTAATTAATTAATTTTTTTATTGTGGTACTGGGGATTGAACTCAGGGCCTCATGCATACTAGGCAAGTAAGCAGCCACTGGGCTATACCCCCAGTTCATTTTATTTCTGATATAATGCCTTGCTATGTTCCTAAGTTATCCAGGCTGGGCTCAAACTTTTGATCCTCCTGCCTCAGCCTCCCAAAGTACAAGGATTACAGGCCTGCACCACTACACCCACCCTGACAGACACTTCAAATGGTGGATAAGTGACTAACCTGCCCGAGTTCCTATTTTGTGGAGAGTCTCAGTTCTTAATTCAATGGCTAATTTTCAGGGCTCACATTTTAAAATGAGTGCGCCAAGAATGCGGACTGCTGGGATTTCACTGCATTGCTCCGAAGGACAGGAGAGAGGAGCGGGAAGAAGAAAGACAACGTGTACAGGAACCAGCTCTGCTCCCACGAAAGCCTTTTTAAGCAATGTTATCCTTCCCACCACCTAGGTGCGCCCTTATATGGCGCTAGGCCTTTGTTTATAACCCCATCAGCTCGCTGACAGGTAGTTTTACATGGCTCAGGACGGAGCACCAGATGCCTTTCGGTAACCGTTTGGGGAATGACAAGTCCTTCAGACACTAATTGCCATAACTCAGTTTTAAGGAAAACGGCCCACACTGAGCATTCCCAGCTGAGGGGCGCAATCCTGACTCGGGAAAGCAGATGCCAGAGATATGGGAAACTCCAGCTTTAAAGAAGACCAGGACCCATTACTGAAAATAGCTGTGACTTGCTTTCCGCTTGCTTTTACTGGCAAAAGAAAGAAACGATGCTTGAGGCTGATGTTACCAGGGTGCAAGCGAGCCCTCCTGCCTGCCGGTCAGGGCTGCGATTCCCGCAGCCATACATGGCAACTTACCGGGGAGTTTAGATTAAGGTGACGGATGAGGAGCTGGTACACACTGAAACGCCATTTGAAAAGAAACTCAAGTCAGGCCTTTCCTGCCCGGCATACCACAGCAATTCTGCGGTCCAGGAGACGCCGCCCTTGCCGGGCTGCCGCTATCTCTGTGCGGGGTGATACTGAAGTTAATTAAATGTCCACTTGAACAGTAAAGTTCATTATCTAGCCCTGCAAGCGCAGTTATCAGAATATATATGATGGGCCAGGGCTGTCGCTAGGTCCTGTCAAATGCATCACACAGGGAAAGATAAGATGAATTTGCCATTAATACTGAATTTTTTTTTTAAAAGAAGCTCCAAATACCAACCACAGGTTTGCAAATATTCTTCTTCTTCTAAAATTTAATAATCATAATAAGATACCTCCAAGGGATGATTCACCTTTCAACCACTATTTTTTTATCATTTATTTCTTCATGCGTATTACCTAGAATTTCTGCTGATTTCAGTACTGAGTACCTAGTCTTTCCCACGGACTGAGAGGCTTTTATAATGCTCTTTTCATTTAACTCTTCACAGCAGGTTTGGGAAGAGAATATACTTTTTCCCAGCCTCCAAGTAAGGATGGCACAGCTTAGGGAAAACAAATGAAGCAATTGCCTAAGGCCACAAGGCAGAAAGGGACAGGGAGAGATTTACCTTCTGTCACCAAGTTGTTTTTTCCTCTTTTTTTCGCCCCTCACTTATTATTTTTGTGGTGCTGGAGATTAAGCCCTAAGATGTTTGCACTGAACTACCCAGCCCTTCCATTTGATTTATTTATTCTTTTATTTTTATTTGTTTGCGGGGAACAAGAAATTGAACTCAGGCCCTTGTGCTTGCCTAGGAAGCGCTTATTCTACTAAGCCATCTCCCCAGCCCCTAATTTTTAATTTTAAAACAGGATCTTAGCAGTTGGTCGGAGGCCCAGGTTGGCTTTGACTTTGAGATCTTCTTGCCTCAGCCTCCTGGGCGCTGGGACTATGGGCATGAGGGACCACACCCAGCAAGCTCCCACCCAGTCTGAAGCCGTATCTACCTATTTGTAGACTCTTCTGAGCCTGCATCCTGCTGCCCACTCTATCAGAGGTCACAGAAGCCTTCTGAGTTCCGCAACGAACTCCACCCCACCTTGTCTTGCTCCTTTGACCTTATAAGCAGAGAGTAATGGCCCTGTTTTAGAGTTCCTGTAGTTCAAAGGACAGAGGTCCAACCAAGTGACCACGGTTTTAACAGACTCACACTGCAACCCTGTTCCACAAGTACTCTAAAGGAAGGACACTTCCTGTATTTTTTCCACAAGGAGGAGCAAAAGGATTTTTCATCTACTTTTTCATATAACCCTCCCCACAGCCTTAGGGGCCAGCAGGGCTGGCCTGAAAGCCTCTCAGCCAAGGGTCTTCCTCCCACAGCCTTGGAGAGTGAAGGGACTTTGCCAACCTGTGTCTTTGCTGTGCATCTTTGTAAACCAAACAAGAAAGCGAAAAGACCCCTTAAGGTGAACACACCCTATGTCAGGAAAGATCACACATGTCCCATCCCTCTCCTTCCCTGTCTCCCTCTCCCCTCTTCCTCTCCTGGTTGGTACTAAGAGTTTGAACTCAGGGCACTGAGCTATATCCAGTCCTTTTTTTATTCTTTGAGGCAAGGTCATTTTAAGTGACCTAATGCCCAGCCTGGACTAAAACTTTCAGCCTTCCTGCCTCAGCCTCCTAAAGTGCTTGGATCAGATCACAGGGGTGTGCCAACATACCATGCTCAGTATTTTTTTTCAGACTGCTTTTTGATCAGTCTGGGAGATCTCAGAACTCTATGGACTTGACAATGTTCAATAGTTTCTTTAGGCCAAAACCAAGCTCAATACTACTAAGTAATCCAAAGCATACTTCCTAGTACCCTTGATTGTCTTGCTAGACCAAGGAGGGGAGGCTGCCCAATTTATGCCACAGTGGGGAAACCAGACCTACAGTAAAGCATTCAGTGCAGGGGACTGGGGTGTTCTTGCTGTGGATGTGACAGCTGACAGGTGCCTGGCCTCCTTCCTGTGTTATACCACAGAAGGGACTCTTAGATGAGCACTTCCCACATGCCCAGATTTCCCAAAGAAAAACCAGTCATTTCTCTAAAACTGACATGCACGTGATGGCTTGGTATAAACACCCACTGCAATCAGCAGCAGGCTCTTATACCCCCCTCCAAAAGGTCCGTTCTGCAGTGTCTGTCCAGGGCAACACAGGCGCCTGACTTTGATATCAGAATAACTGACCAGGAGCAAGTGAAGCCACAACAACATTAAGTGCAATAAC